>SNQJ01S0017110.1:0-17123 GCA_010110895.2 Picea sitchensis | reverse complement strand
GAAAAAAAAAAAAAAAGTTAAAAATTTCACTAAGAAAATATTTGAGGGACTCTAAGCCTTCGCGTATTGGTAGGGTTATCGATTACAATGACACATTTAAAAATAAAATTGGTGAGAGTTTCAAGACAGAAAAGACCTCCTTTAATTTTGATAATTAAACATAACATTCGTATTTTATTTCTTTAATTGCATTTTTCAATTACACCCAAAATCGTTGAGAAATATGTGGGAAAATGATGGCCAGTGATGTAAATGTGAAGAAAATCTTGATTCTCAAACTTGTATTTAAAAGGCTTGAAAAATAACGAATTTTGTCTCGTTAAAGTTTTTTTTTCCAACAAGAAAATTGCCCTTTATATATTTATATAAATAAGTTCACATTACAGATAAACACTAATATTCAGAGTCCCCATGCCTCTTCCTACTACTCGGAAATAAGTGTCTTTTCTAGGATAAGACAAAACAAAAACTTTACTACATAGAGATATAAGTCCACTGCCAAAGACAAGATACAAAAAGACTTATTTTCCTTTACAATACCGCTATCACCATTAGATCTAACTAAACAAAATGGCCAAGCAAAGTTAAAAAAGGATAATAGTGATAGATGGCCCCCCATTGCCCTCGATCTAGCTGTTGAACACAAGCTTTCCTTCTGGGCAATTAAGAGCCAATTTTGAAAGAGTATTTGCCTCCATATTAAGTTCACTGTAAACATGAGTGAAGAGTATTTCTTTAAATATTTCATCGAACTTATGTCATCCATCCAACCTATCAAGGAGGTGACCTGTAACTTGCCTCTGTCCTTTATCCACTCAATGATGATCTTAGAGTCTCCAATGACCTGGATCACTTCAAGGTTGAGCCTCTGCGCAAGGTAAAGAGTCACCCATGCACCTATCATTTCTACTCTTGTATTAGTCCCTTGGCCGCAATTTAAAGTCAACTTGATTACCCTTTGAGCACTGAGCTTGATTAAACCACCCACCCCACACCCCTACGCACTGGAAGGAGCTGCTCCATCGAACCAGCATACAATTGTAGCCAGAAGACGAGGAGTCTGAATAATGTGCTTATTGACTTTTTTGTTAGCCTCCACTAGAGGCAACAGAGATTTGACCTTTGATGTCACACAAAATACCGATGCTTTGCGCCCTTCAAATGTAACCAGGTTCCTCTCCAACCACAAGATCCATCAAACAATGGACGAGAGCGTTATGAGGGATGTTTCCTTCCTAGGCCAACTCTCATAACTAGAGCTGAGACAGTCTCCTTCCTAGATGGAACAAATACTAAGTTCTGAGTATAATTTGTTCCAAGCCTCCCAACTAAAGCGACAAGTAACAAATAGATGATCAACTCACTCAACTTCCTCTTGACATAATACACAAATGTTTGGTCCCTCCCAACCGTTCCTCTGTATATTATCCCGAGTGAGAATCCTATTCTCCAGTGATAGCCAGAGAAAGAGCTTTATTTTTGGACTAAGATCCCACTTCCAAAGATGCCTACGCCAACCCTCCACCAGAATGGGCCAAAACGTTTTTGCAAGAGCAAGATAAATGTTTTTAGCAGAGATTCTACCTGAGGAATCACCACCCACCCAGCATAGCTCATCACTTTTGCTACGTAACTGAATCCCTGCATAACATAGAGCTTTCCAAAAGTCCTCCCATTCCTCAGCTAAGCTCCCAACTAAGCCAAGATCTAAACTCGATGTCTAGTAACAACTATTAAAACCCGCCCTGTCGAATCCTCTCGCTTGGAAAAGATATAACACCGAGTTCTTTCTCAACTCAGTTTGCATATGACTGGTAAGAAATGATAAATTCCCCACACCCAAAATGCGATCTAGACCGACCTGAACACAGTGCCCATAACCTACTTTCCACCCAAGCCAATGAGTTAAAAGGTGTAATGATTTTAGCTGGCTCTTCCAAGTCTGTGATGTCGGCGGGTTATGAGAAGAAGCTTCACAAAACCAAGTGGTCGTCGAGCAATTTGGAATATATTTATCCTTAACAACTTTGCTCCAAATCCCATCCTTTGTTAAGACCCTCCACAACGAGTTAGTAGTCAAGGCCCTATTAAAAACATGAATATTTCAAATGCCCCATCCTCCCAGGTGCTTTGGTATTGATAAATGAATCCGTATGCACAAGTGAATATGATCCCTACCCTCTATACCAGACCACAAAAATTTAAACATCATACTGCGAATTTTATGTAAAACAGAATTTGGAATGGCTGCCAATGCCATCCAGTAAACAACCTGACCCTCAAGCAAATATTTTACAAGTGTAAAACATCCCCCAAGAGACAACCATCTATTACACCACCACCCAATCTGTTCTTGAAATTTTGATAGCAGGCATCGCCAATCCTCAGGTTTGTATGCTTCTGCCTTTAAATAATATCCCAGGTACCGAAAACCTTTGGTCAGTTCCTCAAATCCATAAGGAAAAAGTGCCTTCAATCTTTCTAGATCATCATCAAGGATTCCAGAATGATAAAATATAGATTTTGACCAGTTAATGCTCATACCCGAGGCTCTGCAAAAATATGTTAAAATGTTTTTTTATCTCATCCCACTCTTCCACCGATGTCTTTGACATAATTAAAACATCATAAACAAAGAACAAATGCAGTATCTTGACAAGTCTTGAAACCTTGATCCCTGTAATCTTCCCATCACCCAATCCTTTCTTTAGAAGATGATTAAGGCCTTCCATAACTAGAATAAATAACAAGGGCGATAGAGTACGACCCTGGCGTAGGCCTCTTCCACTTTTTAACACCTTGGAAGTCTCCCCATTGATCAGGACTGTGAAATTGGCACCTGTCACACAACCAAGAATCCAATTTGTAAAATTAATACTAAAACCCGACTGGAGCAGAATCATGCAAAGGAAGTCCCAATTTATATAGTCATATGCCTTCTTGAGATCTAACTTCAAAATCATGGATTTTGACTTCTTAGCCTTTATACTGTGGATACACTCTTGTGCAGTACCAATCACATCCAAAATCTTCCGCCCTTTGAGAAAACCTAACTATTCCTTCGACAACGACCGAGACAAGATAGGTTTAATCCTATTTTCTATGATCTTAGTAATAAATTTGTAGCAGAGATTGCACCGAGCTATTGGTCTGTAATCTCCCAAGGAGCTAGGTTTATTAACCTTTGGAATCAAAGTTAAAAATGTAGCATTTAAAGAATTTTTAACTGCTCCCCGAAGCCTTGAGTCCTCCACCAGATCCAATAGGTCATCTCCCATAAGCTCAAAGAAATAAAGGTAAAAATCCATTGTCCACCCATCATGCCCCGTGCTTTTATCTTTGGAGAACGATTTAAGGACCTCCCATAGCTCATGCTTAGTACACAGTCTTTCCAAAAATTCAATATCCTCTGCATTTGCCAAACAACCAAAGAGACCAATTGTATTAACATGTTCTTCTATATACTCCTCTTCTGGGTTTCTATAGAATGACTTAAATAAATTAACAGCTTCAGACTTTATGGCCTCCACACCAGTGTGTAACTAACCTTCTTCATCACATATCTCCCAAGTTTTTTTTTTGTTCTTCATATAACTGGTGAAATTGTGAAAAAATTTAGTGTTTTTGTCACCAGACTTTAACCACACCGCTCTGCTCCTAAGTCTCCATTTTTCCTCTTCTTCTCTAAGTAATTTATCCCTCTCTGTCTCCAGGAGCTTGATATTATTCTCTCTAGCATTAGATCCTGGTTCCTGAGCCTCCTGTAGAAGAAGACCAATCAATAACTCTTCAAGGTCCTTTAACTTTTTTTCCTGAACTCTAATGTGTTCTTTAGACCATGTTTTCAATTGACTCTTTAAGGATTTCATCTTATTTATGAATCTTTGTTGTACATCATTTTATAACTGGTAAGTCGGGTCATTCCAAATAGTTATTTCTATAATCATGACCTCCGATTCTGAAAACCACCTAGCATTGAACTTAAAGGGATACACCTTCGAAAGTGAGACCCTATCTAACCTAAAAAGTACCGGAGCATGATCCAAAAAGTAAGGATAATCAACCCATGATTTATACGAACAAGTTCCTACTAACAAGTCTTCAGTAACAAGCACTAAATCCAGTCTCTTTGAAATGTTGGCCTCTCCATTACGACCATTCCTCCAGGTTGGCACCACTGCATCCGACATTATATCTACTAAGTTTGCCTTATCAAAGATCTCGGTGAAAAATGTTGAAAGCAGATCTAATTGTGTAGTCGCTCCCCTAATATCCCCAGATCCAACAGTAAGCTTTAAATCCCCAACCATTATAAGATTCCTGCTATCAAGAATGCCACTGGTCGCCAAATTTTCTTAGAATGCTTTCCTCTCCGAGCACGGACCATATACATTAAGCAGTGTAACTGGTTGGTTTAGCTCCAAACACATTCCTGTAAGCAGAATGCCACCACAACATAAATGAGGGACACTATAAAAAAATGTTCGGATCCCAAGAGACAAGAAGCCCTCCCGAAGACCCGACTGCACTGACAGCACAAGTAAGCCAAGTAGGAAACTGAGAAATCATAAGCGCCCGAGATTTGTGTTCCTCAACCAAAGTTTCTTGCATAAAGATGATATCCGGTCTAATCCTCCGAAGCAATCTTCGAAGTGAGGCTAATTTTAGGGTCCCCCCCACCCCTCTAATGTTCATGGAGAGCAAGATCATGTCTTCATTCTAGCTAGGGATTTCAGGCCTCTAAGCGCCCCTAATTCATTAATAACCGACAATTGAGTCAGCTCTGAACTGATACTGAGAGCCTCCTTCTTCTTCCTCACACTTTTAGTCTTAATAGGGGAGGTTTCCAAACCCAGACCCTTAGACCAGGAATATTCATTAACTGTGTCCCCCACCAAGGATCTGGAGGTCCCCTCTCCTCCATCGGGATCAGGTCTAATGTATATTGATCTCCCCCTGTAAGTGGGAAGAGCTATAGGGCTCTACACCTCTTTGATAGTATGGACTAGTGACTCCGGTACTATCCCTAACTCGTTATCCCCCAACTTCGATTCTTGACAACCTGACAATAAACTGACCTTTGTATCAAGGGATGGTCTAGAGAGTTCCCTTCCCAGAAAATCCGAGGGTATACCATCACTCCTCACTGGTAAAAAACCATATAAAGATCCACTCTCAGGAATGTTGCACTCTAATGTATTAAGAGGCTCCTCACAGGGCATTCCATCCCCCACAACCCCCGAGATGGGTCCATTGAAAGGGTTGTTTACTAAATCTCTTACAGACTTTGCAGCTGGACAAGTGGGAGTAGAAAAAGCTGTATTACCAGTACGAGAGTCAAAGAACCTAGACTCATCCAAAAAATGTCTTTCCTAGACAGATAATGATTGAAACAGAGTGGGACAGACGAATTTTAACTTACTCATAATAGTCTTAGCTGTCCCTGGAAAAGGCACGTCCTCAAAGTCATAGCCACTTGGACTGAAACTAGTTGAATCAATCTCTGGTGAATCAACCCGGGTCGATCTCTCTAACAATGTACCCTAAAAAACTCCTCATCTTGAAGTCCCAAGAAATCCCATCATAAGTGACCTGTTTTCCAGCACTTAGAGCATCTGAACGGGATTCCTAAGTAGTCCAGAGACTGGGAAAAATGGTGACCACGCCAGCTAATCTCAAAAGTTTTTAATAAACCATAATGTATATCTATTTCCACAAGAACTCTGCATATTCTTTTATCTGAGGCTTTTAGTGCTCCAAGATTAGCACTAATAATCTTCCCAATACTATTCCCTATAACTTCCAAAGCTTTTGCATGCTAAACGTGTAACGACAGTCCCGACAACAACACCCAGAAGTGACGGAAACTGAAATAATCATGTGCAGAGTCAAAGCTTACCCACCATCTTTTTACCATTAAACTACCTCTATCATAGATCCAGGCTCTATCCAAAATCAACTCCATGTCTTCTAACCTCTTGAACTGGAAACCAAACCACCCTTTTGTAAGGTAAAAAACATACGGGCTATAACCCAACATAGGCTTCCAAAATACTGAAACCCACTCTTCAATCGACATTTTACACTTATTTTTGTAGGAAAACCTCCCTACCAGTGTAAATAGTGCGAGACTCATCGTGTCCTCCAAACCCACGTCCTCGCCCAACATCAGTTTGCGCTTGGTACGATTTGGAACCCAATTTTTATACTGAAGAGAGCTTTGCCTCTTCTTAACACCTATAAAACTATCTCTAGCAGCTACCCGCAACACTCCTCCCTTATCTATCGACTTCCCATTTGCAACCACTCTGGAATTCACATAGCCTTTCACTCCATTATTCCCATGAGCGCAAGTGACAGGCCTTTGTGTAAACTGAGATGGAGCATAACCAAAATAACTCTGACCACCATCCGCTAATGGCACCGATAGTTGAGCCTTAACCGCTTCCCTCAGTGCCTTAAAGTCTCCATTAAAACTTGCCAGATATGTCGTAGAAAAGAGGTCCACCGGTCTCCAGATGGCCTCATCCTCTTCTTCCATGAGGGCATTTACTTCCTCCTCCATCGAGATCCCCTCCAGTGGAGTATGAGTCATACTCCCTAGCCCATCACCAAATGACAAAAACCTTTGACCACTCTGCAGAATTACTGAGATCCTTAATAATTCTTTAATGAAACCAATAAAACAAGGATGACGAGATCCCCACTCACCCAAGAAACAAAGAAGTTACCAAATGAGTCCTGAGCGATGGAAACGAAATTCGAGAAACAATGTGACAAGACTGTCTCATTGGATAAAAGAGGCACTAAATATAGCAGCCACTGAGATGGGAAAATCAATCTACTAGACAGCTAAAACTCGACTTAACCCCCTCTAATATATTCAAACTCCACCAGCCAACCCAACTCCTCTTATAGCAACAGTGCACAAAAACTCAATGAAAATAGTGTGTGAAACCTTATATGGCTAAGGACACCTACCAATACAAAGCTCTGGCCTCCTCTAGTAGTCTTATTATCCACTAAGTGATACAACCCCCAACATGGTAGGCCGCCATTACTTGTCCTTGAAGGTTTGAAAAAAAACCAGAGCCAGTTCCCACCCTCCCCACGCAAGGTAGCTTAGGCATTTTTTTTCCAAAGCTTGCATGCCCATATCTTCCCATCTTATCCAATTAAAGTTGGGAGAAAGGATTTAACATAAATGTATATTTTATCTTTCACCAGTAAAAGTGTGTACTTGCTTCTCTCACCAATTACTTTTGTAAGGTGAAAGTATATATTTCCATTCTATATAAAGAAAAAATGTATTTATTTAATATAAATCTTCATTTTATAAAAAAAGAATATAGAGTAAACTAATCATATATTTATTAGGCATTTATGGAGTTTTACAATTTTTTAATATATTTTAATTATTATAATTTGTTTGTATAATTTTGTTTATGGCAACCTTGGGAAATTTTTAATAATAATTTATATTTTTTTTATCATTTCAATTTTGTGATTGAACTCTTATTACGTTTTGATTATTGTAGTTCACTCATTCGCAATTTCACTTATAATAAGTTGGAGAGTTTATATTGATCACTTGTGAATATTTAATCATTACAATTTAGATTTGAAATTATCCAAAGCCTATGCTTGAGAGAAAGTGGCACATTGTTTGCGGCACGAGCTATTTGCACTGAAGAAGATCCATGTTCCCATAAGCGCCTGAGTTGCCAAGCCTAGTTGACCAATGGATCCCATAAACATCCATGATTCAAATCCTTTTACATCAATTTGAATCATTGTATTTGAGAAACCTTTATCTTTTTCCAACTCCTGTTATCAAAAAAGAGTTTTTAGTACTTACATGCATGCTCATTACATCTTTCATTACTATATTTGGTGTTCAACAATACATTGCAAAAACATCCTTCTTAAGTTCCTTGAATAGTCCAACACTAGTTGCAAACTTGTATATATACTCTAGTTAGGGACGAGATCCATGAAATATTCTTTCTTTTGAGAAATGAAATACGATGTTTTATGTACTTTGTATTGCTTGTAATTGTACAACTTTCTTAGTGGACACACTTGTCGAGATTTGGAATAAATGTCATAATAAATTGATGCATTAAAGAAAACAAAGTATCTTTGTGATCCAATATTCACGATTTTCACTTGAAGCTCTTCCCAAACCTTTTATGGTGTGTTTAAGAAAATGGTATTCAAGTAGCCCATGACATCGTCTAACACATATATTTCCACCACGACAAAAGAGCCAATAGCTTCTACTAGTTCCACACTGTTGGTTGACTACCTATGGAATATTGATGTTTGAGCATATGCCATAGAGATGACCATTAGTAGAGATGAAGATCTATCTTGGAAAAAAACAAAGAAGGGGAAGAAGTTGTTGATCTAACGAGAACACTGATTGGGGTAATAAATAATACATGCTTGTAATTAGTGGTTTTAATATGCTCGTAGTTACTTGTTTTTTTTATCTAATGTAATATTTTAGTACCATTGACCTACTTTTATGGTCATTTGTCAAACATTGATAAACTTAGCCAATCTTATTTTATTGTATGTACAAGTACAAAGATGAGGAGGCACTAATAAAAATTCAATCAACTTTTGATGTCAAACTCATTTCATTTCTTTATATGTGTACATAGTTTTCATGCAATGTTGTATACAAAGTTGACATTCCCTTGGGATGGTGGTGTACCACTTGTTTACAAGTAGAAAAAATTACATGGTTATTTTACGATTTAATTTAAAATTTCATCATTGCATGGTCTTTGGCTTCCATGGTGTGAAATTGATTGGATGTTCGTGTGGTAAAATTTCATAATTGCATTTATGGATACATGGTTTTTTCTCTCAAAGTGTAAAATGGATTGAATGTTAATGGGATAACATTTCATAATTTTTTTTTTATATGTATATGGTTTTCCTCTTATAATTAGTATGCTCTAAAATAACTTATACTAATAATCAATCTAATCAATATGTAAATATTATAAAATAATAATAAATAAATAATGTCAATAGGGTTTAGCCTGAGTGGTTTGTGTTGAGGGGTGTTTCCCTCCCCCCACCCAAGTTCAATTCCCACAAGTGACATGTTGAGCTCTCAAATGAGCAAGTTATCGAAAAAAACCTTGACTTTCTACAAAATCTGGTTTACCTCGGGTACCATCCTCGAAATGAGGTGAAGTGTCCGGTGGGTTTCACCAGGCTCTATTCCAATAATAATAATAACCAATATAAATATAAATAGAAATTTATATTATAAAAAAATATATGGTGTTTAAGGAGTTAAACAAGAAATTTATTTGGATTGATCATGAGTTGGAAGCCAACCTTCATGCCTGGATGGAAGATAAAAAGGTGAATCATTTGGAATCTCATCCTTGTATTATGGTGAACAACATTTGATGGGCTCAAAATTGTGTTATATTCAAAGAAAAATTGTTGGACAAACAGTTTTGGATACCATGTTGGGAGAAAAACCTAAGTATAAGGGAAGTGCACAGAGGAAGGAAAGTAACGCGCAGCTAAGACACATTCCACAGGAAAGTGCACAGAACAAAGAAAGGGCACAGATGGAAGAAAGCGCACAGAAGGAAGACAATGCACAGACAGGGGAATGAAGCAAGAGAGCAAGAGAAGAAAGCACGAGAGAAGGATGACAACACGACATTCCAGAAATAGAAGATCAACCGAAAAGTTGCATGAAGAACAAAAAGTAGAAGAAAGCAGTCGAACGACCATTTATCTGAGCTGGCCATGCATTGTAATAGTTTTGGGATAAATAGACTAGGGTTTTAAGCCATAGGTTTTGAAGTATAAATATGCAACGAGATGGGAGATAAGGAGGAGAAGAAAAGAGAGTATTCCATAATCATGAATGTAATAACTGGTTAGCAAAATCGACAGATGAATAAAAAGAGAGTTTAGAGAGGATATTGAGTCTTGTGGTATCTAATTGTTTATGTGTGCTTATGATTTATGTTGTTATGTTTCTTAGACTAGACTTGGTTTATGGATTAATTGTGGTGCAATATTCATGACTGTAACTATGAAGATTCTTCGTAATAATCAGAAATATGCTAAGCAGAGGAACCGAAAAGGAAGTAATACTAACTAGGGCCGAATCACAGGCCTATATAGAAGAAGGAACAATGACTCGGGTATTCGCCTCCCTTTCCCTTACTACTGCAGAAGCTTGGTTCTTGCAGTCCCAATAGATACCTCAGTTGAGACTTCATCTGCGCAAGCAGGTGATGCCGAAAGGGCTGGTGTCTGGTGGGTTTGTTGGTCATAGTTAAATTGAACCTTGGGTCTTACAACCTATGCGCAGACAAGTTAACCCAACAAATGGTTATGTTGCTAGAACCGAGAAATTGTGATTAAGGGAATGTTTTGGAGGCCAACTAAGAAAAAGATCAGGGACTGATTAGAATGAAAAGAACAAGAATTTGCATGACAAGAGAACAGGAACCCACAGATGAGTGAAAAATAATGGATTCAAAGGTATGTGTTCACCGATCTGCATGAAATTTTCTTTGGCGAATGTCCAAAAATTCTGACCGAGTGGCTAGAAAGGTTGGTAGTAAAAACAAAAAGCCTTAGTGTTGCAGCGTCGAGGAATTGAAATATTGAGTTGGTAAGACCGCTGAATTCGGTAAGTAACCCAACTAGGGGGTTATGTTACAGAAAATGAAATAGATTGCATTCAATCATATATTGTTGCAGAAAGAGAATTTTTCAAAGGTCTGCGCAGTAGGTTCTTGAAATCGTTAAATACGTTGATAAAAATGTTGTTATGTGAAAAACATGTGATGATAATGAAGTCTGAGGACTAAAAGGGATTTTAGAACATAGGGGGAGTCATAGGATGACAAGAGGATCATCTGAGAGAATGAAGAAAGCAATGAAAAAGGAAGGAAGGGACTGGGGATGCAAGAGGGCGGTATACCATAGGAAGAGTATGAGTTTGGAGAGTTTTGCAGAGGAAGGAGGTACAAGAGTCAAAAGACTGGGGCTGGGAGAGAAGAGCAACACAGTGAGCCAGAGGAAAAAGAACCTTGCGCACTAGTCCGAATCGTGGAGAAACCATATATAGGAGGAGAAGAAGAGGTGTTTCAATTCAGTCAAGTAATAGAAGAGTTGGTAAGTTTTATTCAAACAAGATCTTGTGTTGAATCCACGACCCCATGTGTGTCACCACAATAATAGATAACATTTGTAGACTTTAGTTAGTCAAGGAGGACAAAGTAGTAGCGGTCATAATAGTGGGAGTAGTGCGTAGAGTCAAAGTCAAAATCAGATTCAACCAACATCACCAAGAGGAGGGACTACACAAGCCAACATGGCAGGAGTAGATAATACTCTTAGGATTCCTGAATTCAATGGAGTGGGGTTAGAAGATTAAAAAAAACACTTGTTTGTGTGCGAAACAGTTTGGGCCGCTAAGAAAATACAGGATGAGCATGTGAATATTGCGTAGTTAGCGACAACATTTAGAGGGTGTGCACTAGTATGGTATATGAAGTTACAGAGTATTATTCATATAGGACAGGCTAGAAATTTGGCATAGATAAAGTAAGCACTACTAAAGGAGTTCAAAAATCTAAATTCAGAGTTGCAATACATCACTAAACTAAAAGATATCAAGCAGGTACAAATAGAGTCTGTATGGGATTTCGACCAACGATTTAAGGATGCGATGGGGAGATTGAATTTCCAAATTCTAGACCAACAACATAAAGAGTGGTTTATTGGAGGAATTATTCCACACATTCGAAGGCCCCTGATTCCACAGAAGGTTACGTCATAGCCCGAGGCTCTGGAAATTGCAATGAAACTAGAGGCATCTCCGACAAGAGATATTAGAGGAATGGCACAAGTTGAGACACAGTTGGTTGAATTAACAATTCAGTTAGTTGAGCTTACTAAGGGAAGAGAGAAATGAGAACAAGTTTGGTGTACCAAATGCAAGACGGAGGGCCATCACAAGGATGAATTCCAAGCATTCACACAATATTTGGCAGTTGGAGCGTTGAATCCACTACCCGGGGGGGGATACTGTGAGATATGTAAGAAATGGGGCCATCACCCCATTGAATGCCCATTGCTACATAAGTATTGAATTACATCGAAGAACTTTTTTTACAATTTTTGCAAGTCAGTAGGAGATGAATAGAAGGATTGTCGCACGTTCGACCTACTAAGGGAGCGCACATCGGATATGTAATGGAACCAAGAAGAGAATGCCTCCACAGAATGGGGGGGGGTGCAATATAACAATCAGATCAGTTTCAATCAGGAGAACTAAGGAGAATTTGGTAGAGGTCGGGGTAGAGTTACTTTTAGTAGAGGAGGAGATGAACCAATTATTTATTATAAATGTAATCAACTTGGACATTTGGCCTGCGATTGTCAGAATTTGTGTATAACGTACACTTATTGTAGAGCACTGGATCACTTGACAGAGGACTATCCACAACTAGTTGTGAAGTGGCAGGTCAGAGGGAACCCAAACCAGAATCTGAATCAGAATGTGTAGATGATATCATCTGAAAGATGCAATGAAGGACCAAAAGTAGCAATTGTTACGCGTAGAGGAGCTAGAACATGGGCTGATATGACGAATCAAGGAAGATAAACTGAGTAGTGGGTAAGGAAGTTAGCAGGGCCTATACCAACATTTGATCCACATTAAGAGAAAGAGACATATCAAAGAGAAAGAAAATAAATACTTGGACAACATGGGGGAGCATCAACATCATCACTGCCTCGTATAGAAGATCAAGTTGTTCCAGAGAAAGCCAATGGAGGAGGTAAGTACACTAACGAAATTCCTAAGGAGTTTTGTAGAAATAATGAAATATAGAACTGTGCTGAGTACATTATATAACATGATTGATCACTGCACAAAAGGGAGAGAAACCCATGTCACATAAAGAATGGTAAACCAAGTGTTGCGCAGGAAGAGAACCAACGGAGAATTTAGCTTCAATGCATAGATTAGAGAGTATGATGTGGACAATGTTACTATGGACTTAGGTACTAATGTGAATGTGCTATAGAAGCATACATGGGAGATGATGGGAAAACCCAATTTGGTATGGTCCCATGTTCATTCAAGGCTCGTGAATTAGCATAAGATAGTCCTGATTGGGTGATTGATGAGAGTATCTATGAACATAGATGGGGTGCACAACATGGAAGACTTTGAAGTTATTGAGATCATAGATGACAGTCAACCACATCCAACACTGATGGGACTGGAATGGGCTTTCGATAACTATGTAAATATTAACTTGAAAAAGGGGAGATGATATTTGAGGTTGGGGATCTAAAATTTACAACACCTTTGGACCCATCGAAAGCAAAGAGATACATAGAACCAACCAAAGGGAATGACATTCACAACTTATATAATTTGACTGCGCATATGGAGGATTATGTCAACCTGACAACAAATCGTGTGCTAAGTTGGAGAAGTATCGGTTCGTGCACATCAGATTCATAAATCGGTCTCAAGAATTGGCAACAAAGGATGCATGAAGTGTCAACTAGACGATGTGCACGCATAAATTGATTCTTGTGCTATATTGGAACGGAGCTATGCGACCCACCCAGGTATGATGGACTAACTGAGATAGGCGTATTTTTAAAAACATTTGAGCTACAGGTACCCGAACAACAAAGGTTGTTGGCATTGGATGTCATGTTAAAGGCGAGTGGATAAAAGACTAGTCACAATGCAGTAGAATAATGCAGATACACTTTGGCTCCGAGGGAGAAGAGATTGCACAGCAGTACACAGGAGATAGTGACTGGTGGATCACGTAGAAAAATGTAGGGCGTTATGGCGCTCAGTAACGAACATAGAGTGGACGCATAGATTTATACACACCTTGGACATGGTGATGACCATTTCGACGCTCTTGCGACGTTATGTCCCAGAGATTGTGAATAATCTTGGGCCATCAAACATCATTTCACGTGTCATGGAAAGTGCGATGAACCTAGGATAACATCACAAGAGCAACAACTCGAGGAAGTTGTCGCAAGCAAGAAGACCTATGGTGGTTGTCGCAAGAGAGACGACCTACAGTGCCCATCGCACGAGAGATGAACAATGATGATCGTCACAAGAACGACAATCGAGGATGCTCATCGTAAGAGAGACGACCTGAGTATTTCTTGCGATGAAATATTCAAGCATAAGGTATCGTCGACGGTAACTATAGTTCTTAACTCTTGCAACAACCCTAGTAGTTCTTACGACGAACTATCAATACTACTGACGATCCCCTTCGTCGCAAGAGAAATGACCTATCCTAGTTTCTACGATGAACAATTCATCAAAAGAGCAATGAAGTGTCGATAGTTGCGATGAACTATCAATACTATCGATTCTCCTCTTCATCGCAAGAGAAACGACCTATCCTAGTTTCTGCGACGAACAATTCGTCGCAAGAGCGACAAAGTGTTGATAGTTGTGACAAACTATCAATACTATCGACACTCTTATTTGTTGCAACAGTGACAACATATATCTATTTTTTTTAAATAATAAAGATTAATGTAAGAGATTAATAATAGTTTAGACATGCTCCCAAATGCATTATAGAGAGGTAGAAGAAATAAGTATCTACTTGCAATCTACAGATTACATATCCATTAATTCTATTGATTGACCACTTGTTGGTTTGTCACCTATCAATGAATACAACACAAAGAGACTCTTTTCTATGGTCTTCTAATGCAATATTTGGAAGAAATTGATATATTTATATCATAATTAGTTATTTAGAAATCATTCAGGAAGGCCATTTCTAGAAAAGATGTAGACAACCTTCAAGTTGGGGCCAAAGCATATATGCTTATATAGGCAACAACTTATGTATGGGTGCTTTTTGGCTTTTGGATGTACTAATATTGGTGTACATGCATCTTGATTCACAATGCAATATTATCATGCATTTTCAAAAATTAAAGTTTAAATTTTTGTTTAGAGTAAAAATCTTGGATCCTTCCCTTGGATGCCCTTATATCCACCATTACTTAATGATTTCATTGATATTTGGATGTGATATCCACATATTTTCAAACTTAAAGAGGTTGTTTGTTGGAGGGGGTTCCTCCTTTCTCTTTAGGTTGATTTTCCTATGATTTGAAATCATCCCTTTCAAAATATTTGATTTGAGGTGACTTCTTTCAACTAGCCAAGTATAAATACTTGAACATTTGTTAAACAATTTTGCTACTAGTGTCTTCCTTGTTATTTTGTTATACAAAGTGAAAGGACCAAGTTTGGGGAGGATATCCATCATATTATTCTTAACACAGTCTGGGAATATTATTCTTAGATACTCAAACCATTCCATCCCCCCCTTTTCTCATTGTGATTGAAGATTGCATTCCAATCCCCTCCCAAAAGTTAGGTATCCCCTAATGCCAGATAATGTGTTAGGTTGTTCATGGCATTCTTGTTTTAATGAGGCACTTTTCAACTCCAGACTTTCTTATTAATCAGAAACGTCTAGAAACTATGGTTTCCACAAGATTTCCATGCTACCTACTTCTTGGTTATCTTTCTTACTTTCCTCCAAAATTGGTCCTTTACTTTTTGAAATTTTGTCTTAAACATGTTTGTTTCTTGTAATAATACCAAATCTAGATCTTTCTTTAAAATTTCATTTTGAGTGCTTTGAATTTCATATTGATCCTTTTCCCCTCACATCCAGTAAAGCACTTTCATTTACATGGTTTGGGAATTTTTGAAAGATCTTTTTTTATATCCAATTGATTCTAGTAGCTAGAGTCTACTTCTTTCTACCTTGTTGATAATCTATGTGTTATTATTGTCTTCTTGGTTTCCCTAATTTAATCATATTAATTATCATATTCATGATTGTTTCTATGCATAAAAGGTTCATGCTGAAAGTATAACACCTATTACTATGAACATTTGAAAACCTCTAAGTCGATATTATCCAAAAGGAGTCTCTCTAAATCTATATCTATACAAGATCCATGCATAAAGAGTTGTTAGTGGTCAATCGTCTATCTTTGAAAGACAATATTCATTGCAATTGTTAAAAGGGTTAATGTATAAACACACCTACTTTGTCACTACAAGGATAGTGGTAGTAACCATACTACTAAACCCATCTAGTGAGGTGATAAGATATGACCACCAACAAACCTCCAAGAAGGATAAATCCCCCAGGATCAATGCCACTTGATGATGATTTTTGTTCCATTTGGGTTACTAATCTATGGCTCCACCAACATTACCATATCTACTTTCACTCGATAAGAAATATATTTTTTGGACAAGATGCTTCCTATTATAATTTATCAGAATTCGACATGTGTTCCCTTCCCCATTCTAGGAATATTGCAATGTAATGTATCTGACCTACAATACTTGAGGAAGATCCCTTCGACCAAGAAAAACTACGAGTGGGGGGTATCTATTTCTCTAAGGAAACCCAATACTTGCATCGAGCCTCAATTTCTTGAAACAACTTGCTTGCATGGGCGAGACAACCCACTAGGGGTGAAACATGTCTTTTGGTGGATTTGAACCTTGGTGGGGGGGGTATGAAACACCCTTGCTTTACCATTTAAAAAACCAAGTTGAAGTATTATATTAGTTGTGTGAATCATATGATATGATGAACTATAGTGAATCATATATGCTACATACTTAGGTGTGGTTCATTAGATAGAATGGTTGGCCCCATAGTGGCCCACAAATGATGGTAATGTAAAAATAAATAAATAAAAGGAACCTTAAGAAGTCATAAAAAGAAGAAAAAAGACAAGACATACACGATCTTTGATATTCTAATGTGTACCATTGAATTGATACAACATCTAGAGAATCTACAAATGCGCAAACTGCATACTCTAGTAAATAAAAATAGAATTATATTTAGTTTTTAGTAAAAACCAAAAAATACTTTTAAGACATGTCAATAAATCCTAATAGAAATTAAAACCGACAAAATTGCAAATAGTAAACACCATTGATATTCTTTTTTGTAAAATCCATATGAGAGGAGATTAAATGGTGACACACACACACACACACACACACA
>SNQJ01S0017109.1:123843-134932 GCA_010110895.2 Picea sitchensis | reverse complement strand
GTTTATTCAGCAGGTCTGCTCTGCATCAACTTGTTATTTCATTATGCTCTTCGTCAACTTGTTATGTTATCCTCCTCTGGGTTTCATTTCACACTGCACATATACTCAATCTCATCCTGCGCATCCTCTCATTTTGATTTTCTTACAGTTTCATTCTTTTCTCATACAGAACAACCAACCACACACAATCTGTCTCATCTTCTTTTATACACACCTACACGACGGTTCAACTTCCCAACTCCTTAGGAAAAAAGACGACAACTGTCTAAGCAACTGAAACGCCAACAAATTGGCAATCATGAGTCTGTTTCGCTAACAGATTCCAAACTGAGGAGTTAACTGTGAGAGAGGACAGTAACCCTCCGATCAACACTTGATCTGATGGTTTAGATCATTCCGCGATTTCGCATATCACGATTTTGACACTCCTGATGTTCAATGTTCTTGTCACTTACAAATCCCCATCTACGAAATTCCGATACAAAACTTTTTTTCACTAGCTCCTTCCCCAATATGACTATGGTCATAACCAAGCACCTATGAAAAAAGCACTTTCATGATTTCTCATTTCGTGAATTTCAACATTATGCTCCATTGACCCCAAGTCAGCGAAAATTCGATCACTTGCCACATGTCCTGTGATTTGATGGTCCAGATGTGATCTTGATTCAATGGCTATGATTGAATCGCGATTTCGCGATTTCAGCATTCTTGTTCCATTGGGTTCTTTGCCTCTCCATGTCGCGATTCATGAAACTCCGATATGGAGTTATGTCAACGGTCCAGATCTGATCTCTATTCAACGGCTGCGATTAAATTGCAATTTCACTTATCGCGAAATCGACATTCTTGTTTCATTTTTTACTTTCCACTCCATGTTGCGATCCCGGAAACTCCGATATGGAGTTAGATCAACGGTCCAGATCTGAGCTTGATTCAATGACTGCGATTGAATCGCAATTTCACATATCACGAAATCAACATTCTTGTTGCATTGTTTCTTTGACATCTCCAACACATGATCCTTGAAACTCCGACATAGACTGGAATCAACGGTCCAGATCAAAGCTTGATTTGACGGCTCAAATTACATCGCGATTTCGCATATCACGATATCGAGATTCCTGTTGCATTGTTTCTTTGACATCTCCAACACGTGATCCTCGAAACTCCGACAAGGACTGGAATCAATGGTCCATATTCAACCTTAATATGACGACTCAGATTACATCGCGATTTAGAGAAGTTAGGGAACCCTGTTCCTTTGACTCTCCAGTCAGCGAACTTACGATCTTTCCCCACATGTCCTTCCTGATGATGGACAGTCCTCCTTCTTTCAGGATTTTGTGAGCCCCTTTTCTCCTTGTTATACTTTAAAGGGCGTGTAGGTTCTCCTTGATCCAATGATGGTCAGCTCCCGTTCTTGGATCAAACCCCTGAGATCTATCCTCCTCTTTAGAGTGCTCTTCTTGTCTAAATTCAGATCTGATGGCCCTCGTTCTATCGGGAATTTTGGATGGGATCCAATGATCAGTATTTCTTCTCAAACTTTACGAGTCTTCGATCACTCGATCAATGTTGCATTGCCTTCGATCATTCACCTTCGATCATTCAACCTTCCTGAACTTATCTTCTATTTGCCTGTCGATTTCAAACTTCCTGTACTCATGCCATCTTCACTGTTGTACTTGCCATCAATGACAAGCATTCGCTGTCTATTCAATATTTTCCATTCGTTGTCTGTTAAATATTTGCCAACACGTTGTGCATGGTTTGTAAGACCCTAGGTTTGATTTATCTATGACCAACAAAACTCACTAGACAGTGTCCCTTTCATCATCATTATCTATTTTCACAGATGAAGTCTCACCCAAGGTATCTATTAGTACTATGATAATATGGATTCTGAAGTATTGATGGAATGGGAGGCAATCATTTAGTTCATTCTTTCTTATTATGTCATTGTGTGTAATATTGTCCTTACTCTGTGTTAACTTACTTCATGATTCAGATTCATATTATCCATATATTTCAGATTACTGCCTAAACTCATTTCTTTACTAGTTATGATCATTATGAAAAGATTCAACATGACATAAAACTAATATACTCTGCAACCATAAATAATTCATAAGCAATCTCAACAAAGACACATGACATAGGATTTAACATGGTTCACCCAACTCTTCGCTACATCCACAACTAATGGCTTCTTTATTATTCTTTCATTCAAGGCTTCAAGCTTGTGCAATGTGCTTACATAGATGTATTATGTAAATCTTCCTTTTCTCCTAGCATAGCCCATTTGCAGTGAAACCCTCCCTCTCTCTGCATCATCCCTCACATTCCAAAATAGATTCCTCTCTTTCAAAAACTAACAACAATACATAACATAATAGAATAGAACTCAACATGGGAACATCTCATAGACCAGAACCCCTAATAGCCCAACCCGTTACATATTTATACATCAAATCTAGGGCTTAAAACCATACTTGGTTCATCCCAAAACCCATTACATTGCATGTCTAAATCAATTAACTCATTGTTCAACTACTTTCTTCTACTTTTGTGTGTCCTTCCATATTTAGAATTTTGAGTTGTCATATTTCCTTTCTATCTTCTTTCTTCTCTTGATTTTATTCTACTTTATTCTTCTCTTTTCGTTATTCTACTTTATTCTCTATCTTATTTTTCTTATTGTGCATTGTCCTTCTCAATGCATCTCAACTGCGAACTTCCTTGTCCTTCTTCTTCTCTTCTACACACTTCTTTTGTACTTAGGATTTTTCTCAAAATTTATCAAAATTGAAAAATTGTTTCTAAAGTTGTTTGTCCTACAATTCACTCTCATCATATTGGAGTTCACATCAGTAAACAAATTACAAGAATTTTGGCTCACATGATTACATAGTGAAATTTTCTAGATTTTTCAACATCTAGATTTGGTAGTTTTTCAGGTAGTTCTTCATTGAAGCTCAACTTAGGATTTTCAACATGAAGAATTGGAGATCGTACTAGTGCTTATGTATTTTTTGGTATTATTATTCATACTTATTTTTGAGGGGGGGGATGCTAGCCTCTTACCTGTATACAATCATTAATTCCTAGAACCACCTAATGTATTTTACATTTAAGGATATAGTTTTTATCCTAAGTGTGTTTCTAGATTTCTACTTTGCCTCCTTCTAACTTATCTCCTGATGATGTGAGATAAATTGAGGTGGTTTCATTATTGTATTATATAATGTATCATTATAATGAATATAATGTTGAATTATGGCTTGAGGCCTTTTCCACCAAAGTTTTGGTTTTAATATTATGTGCTCAATTTCTTCAAGGGGTGGTACAAAGGGGGGGTAAGTCCATATTCTTATGAAATTTAGTATGAGGTGACCAAAGAGTTTCCTAACTCCAATTATGCAATACCATCTACAATCTCCCATATGTCTCCCCTGCCAATATAAGAGATTCCATCTTCCTCTTCCTTATGCGCACCACTATTTTTCACACTAGTTTCCTCTCCTATCAGTGCACCACTACTCTGCGCTTCATATTCCTTTCCTATCTATGCTCCACTACTCTATGCTTCCTCTTTATTTCCTATCTATGCACCACAAATATTTTATCTATCTTCCTCTTCTATTTGTGCTCTCTCTTCTTGTAAGGTTGTGACATTTTGAAATAGCCAAAGGGTTCATAATATTTCACCTAGGCCCTCACTACCACTACTGGTACTACTAGTATATTCTATTACACACCTCTTTTCAAGCATGTCCTCATCTATTCTCCTCTCTAGCACAACATACTCTTTCGCACTACCACCTAGTGTGTTTTATTTCATCTTCATCCTAGGCCCAACCCTTCATCGTGCACCTCTGTCTAAGTCTTTTCAACTCCTCTTCTCCACTTTCCTTCTTATCTCAATTGTTCTTGTTTATATCTCGACTCTTTTTCCCCTCTTCTCTTCTGGTTCCATTAAATTCCTCACCTCATCTCAATAATTTTTTAATCCTCTTCAATGGATCCCTCTCCTTGTTCATTTTCCCCTGTATTTGCGAACACTCCCCCCGAGTGCTAGGGATTTTACTTATCCATTCTATCAGGATCCACATGAATCATCCCTTTCTCCACAAACAAAATTTTGATCTACAGTGGGAATTCTTCCAACATTTTCTTTCTTAGACCTTCTGCAAAATTTCTTTCATCCTCGTTGAAAGATTCAATATACTCCATCGAAAATTCAACACTATATCCCCCCTTTACTCGAGCAAACTAGAAACTAATAGCTTGATCCCACTTATTTTCCAACACCTTCAATCTATCATATATGTCTTAATCCCAAACCATTGGTTCTAAAGGCCACAAAGTCGAGTTGGTAGAATTCTTCCTTTTCAACCATTCATACATAGAGAAGGAAATTGAACAAAAAAAATATCATGCATATCACTATCGAGATACCTATATTTCCATTTCTCTACATTCACTCTCAGTACCTAAGTTTCTCGCAAGGAAAACTCATGCTCTTTTTCAGTTAACTCATCTTTAATTTCCTGCCGAGATGGATACCACCTCATCTCTTTCCTTCATCATTCCTTACAAGACTTTATTCCTAGCAATAGACCCATTTGTTGGGTTGTTTTATTCCATGCTCGTTCACATCCTTCTTATTCCTGGGGGGTTTATACCTAGGGTTCATCCAGAGTCAACCAACAAAAACCCTAAAGCATCAACATATCAATCCTCATCCAAGTCGGAGGAAGGTGTCACCTGCAATGCATAGAGGATCACAGAGACCATAAGGTCTTGTGACAAGGATGAAGGCTAAACATACAAAGATCCATCTAGATTAGCATATATGTGATTCATATATGACATATCACTAGGACTAAGAAGTAAAAAAATACACAAACATATCCAAATAACACATGATATACACAAAGAATATCATAAGTGATGTAGCATTGTTATTCCTTTCATTCCATTCAAAACAAATGTACAGTACTCATTAAGCAGACTATACTTGACAACAATATAACTTCATATATTATTTAGATAGTTCCATATAAATAGAACATAGTGCGCAATGTGCAACCTCTTCATACTTTAAACCTATGACAGACTCATAATTATATTTACAATTCTTATAGTATTTCAATAGGCTTAGAGTGAGCTCGATATCAACAAGTCAATGGATCTCATCTGACCATCTTACTATGCAACTATACATTATCCAACTTCATCCAATTCTCATCAAAATCCTTCTCTATTGTCATTGCTTCCTTCTATATCCATTTTTATGCTCAGGATATCTGTCTCTTCTTGCTCTTCTCCACTTGATCTAGTGATAAATTTCCTCACATTCTTCTCACACCTACCAATGCTCCACATCGTATTTTTGTATAAAGGAAAGAATAACTTCATCGCTAACTCATCTTCTAGTTGTCCCACATCCCATTATGAGGCTTGCAATAATCATTCAGGGAGATTTATTGATGATTCCTTTCTTGATTCTGGTGGGCATATTCTTGATTTCCTATACAACTAACAAAACTCAGACCGACGCATGCTTGGTTGTAACATAATCGACCCCTTAAGTACCTTCTAAGGGATGGGGTGTCAAATTTTATCAATTTTTCTAACTACTTATTCTCACCACTTGATCCTCATAAATTAATTTTATTCATTGAGATATTCTCAACAACTATAACCATGCCCAATTCTGATATTTCATTCAAAATTTACATCCCTCCAAATTTCTTAGATATTCCACCTTTAATTTCACTCTAATTCCACATGGAATCCTTGTCTCACATGCCCCATAATGTGACACTGTCGTGGCATCCTTCTTCTTGTACTAATCCATATGAAACGAATGTGGCATATACCACATCATTCCTCAGATCCACACTTTATCGGACTTCCTTACTACATTTTCATTTCTATCAAAAGCTTCTCGTCAGAGAACTTCCAAATTAAACTACTCTGCACACTTCACAGTTAAGTCTGATAGTGTCCACTCCAATGGATCGAATGATCCTGGCGATTCGATGGTCTACGACTCTTACGGAATCATATTCCTTAACTTGCACAACATTTAATGGCCTCCCCCCTTCTCATTTTACTCACACTAGTGGAAATCATGATAGATTGACGATTATGGTGCATCCTAGCCACCCTCTGATTAATGGTCTATATTATCCCTCGGATTAGTCCATCAGAGTGTAACTTTCACCAGTTCTATGGTGTACTCTGAGCAACACCTTTCTAATGGACGACTAAGATCCCATTGTATTCTCCTCTGATATATCTAATGACTCATAATGATTCGAGGACTCCCCCATCAGATCCCCTTACCATCATACTCTTAGACATGTCATTGAGTCTCTAATTGCCACCATGTACCCGCCACCTAGAGTGACACATGGCACTTAGAATCTATCACATAACAACCTCAAAGAGCCAAAACACATTGCCACATGACACAATAACCACCCTCCATGTGGACTGATGTGGTGTACATGTCATCATTGTTCACTGGCACATATTTCCAGGTGATGACACATGTTCTCAGTGCATTGGGTGGGTGACATTATCCTCATTACCATGTCTTCACCTTCTAGCCTTGTCCATATGAGGCCCACCATGATCAATGGTCAGGATTACTCTCAGCTGGATCCGATGGATGGTCATGATAGTTCCTCTGAGTCTTCCCATTGGAGTTTTCCAAAAACCTCTCATCGGAGTGCTCTGATGATTGTGTGCTTCGACCAACGGTCAGGATATTATGATTCCTACTTCGATCAAAGACCACAATTAAATCGTATTTACAAGGCTTTCACTCAACAGGGAGCCACCCTCTATTACTTCGACAATTACAAGCCACCATGTATCTCCCTCTGTAACATACTTGACCCCTCAGTACCCTTTATAGGGATAGCGCATCACCATTTTTCTTATTATAATCATCTCTAATCACCTCTCTGAGGTATTCATCCTATTCTACTTGCCTATATATTTCTAATGACTATTATCGGGCTCTACTCTGACCTCTGGTTTGCAATATATGGCCTCTCGAAGTTCTTTGGGAGTTATTAGTTGAGGGACACATGGCACCCACATGACTCCACTCCAATTCCTATATCCATGGGGAAGGTCCATCCTCTAATCTAATGGCAGGAAATTGTCTTCATTTGACGCATGATCTAGAGGGAAGTTTGGCGTTCGACACTTCAGCGTTGATCGTCCCTTTTTCCTTTCTGCACGCATATCCTCCAGAGTCCTGAATTCTCAAACTCCCGAAGGGTCTGGAATCTCTCCACGTGGCTCTAGCATTCGAGCCTTTCAACTTACCCACGAACCTATATCCCAAACCCCTGGAGTCCCAAAGTCTCAAACTCCCAAAGGGTCCACCCTCGCATGTGGTGACGTACTAGATGTAGAGACAAGTACAGTAGGTACATAGTACTCCTCCCACCAAATCAACCAAATAGGTAAGTGCCATGGATGATACACGTCCAGGAAAAGAGGAAATGTGGCCCCTACAGTGGGTGACATGTATCATGTAGGGTCTGTGAAGCTTCTGAATCTAGGTGACACATGGCACATCAAATGTGGGTCCACATCACCCTGTGTGACATCAGCATGCCACATCACCCTGGGTGATGTCAATATGCCACATCACCCTAGAATGATCTCCTTCCAAGCCCTTCGATCTCATGGTCACGGTGTGTCCACGTAACCCCTGGATCTATGCCCTCTGTTACTTCATAACTTCGATGCTCGAGGGATTCATGGTGAGACTTCCTCCTTGCTCTCATAGTGGTCAATGTCGGGATGACCATGGTCTAGATCTAACGGTTAGGGGAGAGCCCAAAGGGTCCCTAGATATGTGGTCCTTGTCACATCGCAGCTCCAACCTTCAGAATTTTTGGCATTATAACCACCCCGCTCTGTCGAGGCAGAACTCTGTTGAAGTACCATATGCAGTTCCCTCTACTGGTTAATTGAATGTTTAAGAGGGGTTCTTAATGAACACTCGAGATCCACGACTCACATAATTTTGTAACTTCAAAGTTTGAGGAGTTGGGTGCTTTAACATCCCTATTCTACCGAAGTAGGACTTTGCCGAAGTTACCTCGATGTAGATCCAACGACCAAGGGGTCTCCTGAATACCCTTGGATCTGTGGCTCTCGTTACTTCACGATTGATGAGAGGATAAAGGTTTAATGGTGGGGAAGGTCTATATTCCATGGCTAGGGAAACCTATAGGTGCCAGTCAACCTTGTGGGTAACCATAATAACTCGTTACCTTCAATCTGTTTACAAATGGTAAGGTTGTAATACTTTGGATGTTCGAACTCCTGGAGTTATGGATCTAGAAGGGATTAGATCCTTTCAAACCTATCATTGGGTTCTCAAGCCTTGGTCATATGGGTCCTTCAAAAATGCTCGTGAGCTATGTGCAAATATCTCAGCCATGAATTGTGTAAGGATACAGGATGAGCCCTTGGTCATACGGGTGAAAGGTCTGAAGGAGGCTCCCTCCTTCCATAGTATTTGAACTTATAATTGTCGCGAAAGTAGAATCTAGAGGTCGCCAGGACTTAAGCATTCCAGTAAACCCTTCCCCAACACTCTTGCAGGCTTACATCCCATAGCTCTTTAGATGCTGAGTTGAAGTAAACAAAAGACCCTTAAAAGCATGGGTTCATAGAGAATCAATACATATTTCTACTGAATACACCAATCCCCACTAGTATAGATCCTAGCAAGTACCAACCTACTCTTATAGATCTTCATAGACACCAATCTCCACTACTAAGAAACAACTTAGCAAGAGAAACTAATCAATTATGGATCTTTGTAGACACCAATGTATTGGAGATATGAATCCCCGCCAATAAGAACTAACCTAGAAAGAGGCACCAATCTCTTACATATATTCATAGACACAAATCTCTTGGAGACATCAATCCCCACCGTTAAAATCTAACCTAGCAAGAGACACCAATATCTGAGCTACACCAACCTTCACCAAGTCTGCTTGCCACTTCTACCTTCATTAGTTATGCTTGTTGCTTCTTCCTTCAACAGGTCTACTCACTGCTTCTGCCTTCACTAGGTCTGCTCACTACTTCTACCTTTACTAGGTATGACCAAAATTTGAATTTCCAAATGGTAAATTTCACAAAGCTTGTTGTTTTGGTCCTATTCCCAAGAACAAACTTGTACAACATGCCACATATCGAATTTTTCAAAAATGATTATGAAATTTTCACTTGAGTCATTTATGTATTTCTCCTCTATTTTGTAAAATATTCATAGTTTGAGGAGTTCGAGAAAAGAAGTTATAGTGAAAATGCCAAGTTGACCTGCTTGAAACTGATCTCAAGACCATTAAGAAACTCTAACTTCCACATATCATATCTCAGAAAGTACATCAAACCAACATCTAAAATCTTTATCTGTGGTACTTATATATATATATATATATATATATCCTCTATTCTCTAAAAATTATTCATGTCTGCTATGTGGAGTTGTACGACTTGTTCTAATTGTGGTTGATAAGGAAAACAAAGACAAACCAAACCAAGTTATATATATTCTTTGTAAAATTACAACCATTGACTTTCCATATAGGTTCACCATCCACCTTGCCACTATTCTTCGACAAAGTTATTGTTCATCTACTATGATGTCTTATGTGCTTTTGAAGAGGACTCTCCTTTCATGTATTGAGCATAAGGACGTTGAATACTTTGCAAGCACCTAGCATACAATCCTTAACAAGAATTATTTGGTCCTTGACCAAATATGAAGTCTCTAGTATGCACCTCTATTTTTCAACTTCTCTCATGTTTTCACCTCATTTATAAGATGAATTTTTCACATGACAGTGTTCACCATTGCCTATCTATCTCCACAAGAGAAGCCTACTTGGTCTAGTAAATAATTTTACCCTTCGGTTTAACATATTTCTAGCTTTGACATATACAAGTAGTAGCCAATGGGACAATACTTTCTTGGAATAGAGGAATGTTGCTTCCAACATGTTTTCTCCCCCTAGACACTTTCAAAAATGCTCGTGAGCTATGTGCAAATCTCTCAGCCATGAATTGTGTAAGGATATGGGATGAGCCCTTGGTCATACGGGTGAAAGGTCTGAAGGAGGCTCCCTCCTTCCATAGTATTTGAACTTATAATTGTCGCGAAAGTAGAATCTAGAGGTCGCCAGGACTTAAGCATTCCAGTAAACCTTTCCCCAACACTCTTGCAGGATTACATCCCATAGCTCTTTAGATGCTCAGTTGAAGTAAACAAAAGACCCTTAAAAGCATGGGTTCATAGAGAATCAATACATATTTCTACTGAATACACCAATCCCCACTAGTACAGATCCTAGCAAGTACTAACCTACTCTTATAGATCTTCATAGACACCAATCTCCACTACTAAGAAACAACTTAGCAAGAGAAACCAATCAATTATGGATCTTTGTAGACACCAATGTATTGGAGATATGAATCCCCGCCAATAAGAACTAACCTAGAAAGAGGCACCAATCTCTTACATATATTCATAGACACAAATCTCTTGGAGACATCAATCCCCACCGTTAAAATCTAACCTAGCAAGAGACACCAATATCTGAGCTACACCAACCTTCACCAAGTCTGCTTGCCACTTCTACCTTCATTAGTTATGCTTGTTGCTTCTTCCTTCAACAGGTCTACTCACTGCTTCTATCTTCACTAGGTCTGCTCACTACTTCTACCTTTACTAGGTATGACCAAAATTTGAATTTCCAAATGGTAAATTTCACAAAGCTTGTTGTTTTGGTCCTATTCCCAAGAACAAACTTGTACAACATGCCACATATCGAATTTTTCAAAAATGATTCTGAAATTTTCACTTGAGTCATTTATGTATTTCTCCTCTATTTTGTAAAATATTCATAGTTTGAGGAGTTCCAAAAAAGAAGTTATAGTGAAAATGCCAAGTTGACCTGCTTGAAACTGATCTCAAGACCATTAAGAAACTCTAACTTCCACATATCATATCTCAGAAAGTACATCAAACCAA
>SNQJ01S0017109.1:90717-111398 GCA_010110895.2 Picea sitchensis | reverse complement strand
AGCTTGAGAGCAAAGCACAGCACTTGAAGAAAGAAAGAAAACCCAAAACAAGAAAATAACATAAGATAGGAAGATCCTAAAACTAAAATATCTTACCTTATTCATCCTTTCCAATGTCTTTATATAAGATTAAAATGGATCCACACATGATTCAGATGCTATAATGGCTGAGAGAAAAAAATCAAATATTAATGCATGCAATCCAAAGGATGGAAAAGTACAACCACATGCTAACACATCAAGTAAATGATTAACTAACTATGGAATGATGAGATTATTCCCTAAAAGTTGTGCATTGTTTTGTAGGGATTGGGCATTTTTGTAAGTGTGTCCTCCTTCAGAATAATTTTATTGTTATTCATATTAGTTCTTCCCAATTTAGTTAGAAATCATATCCACTTTCCTCTTAATTTAACAATGAAATGAAACCATAGAATAGGAATATTCTACATACAATTTTTGAAGATGATTTTTTCTACTAACAATGAGTTGTGAAGTGAAAAAGGTTAGTGCTATATGAAAAATTAGAGCGCATTGGCTTATGCTACTGTAAAAGGAAAGGAAAATGAGAGTGCCACCATGAGTACATGTGGATGTAACTAGAACTAGAGCATAAAGAGGATGGACGACATGATCTCCAGGGAGAAATAATGATATGGCCTCATGATATGCTATGTGGGCCATGAAGGTTATAAACTAAGCTCTATATATCATAGTATGTGTTTGTGAATATGTTTATATCTACTTAAAGGACATGAGAGATAGAATCATATGTACATCCTCTATGAAATTCGATAGGTGGGTATAAGATTTGTGCGGCAAGGGCATATGAAACTAATGGTGTGACTATGGCATGACAGATATAGATATTTCTATCTACATACCTAAATTATTTCCCATAGTGTGTATTGGAATAGATAGTTGATAAAGTGTCAACAAATATGGAAACCCAGTGGTGTTATCCATAGTAGGAGACCATGGGCAATAATGTAGACAAATTAAGGGCATCATGCTAGCGGATAGACCATGTTTGTTCCAAAGTAATGTATGATGTGTAAAAATAAATTTTTAATAAAAAAATGTTCACAATCATGTTGGAGAGTGATCATAGCCCAACACAATAATACTGAATTTCTTGATATCTCCATGCACCAAGTAGCTGAAATAATATATCAACAATCATAACTTGAGGTGTAGTGATAAGGCTTAGCTAGCAATTAATATAGTCATGTATTTATGACTACATACATAGAAGAATATGTTGAGAAGGTGACCATTTTTTGATGATTTGAATCATATAGAAACAAATGAATATAGGTTAGATGCTAAGGGAAGACATTGGTTTTTGACCATTTACTATGCTTAATAGAGAATCCATGCTATAGAGAAGTGGTGGACTATATGTGTTGGTTTCTATATAGAGGAGTGTCATGACTATTGTGAGATACTTGGCCTTGACATGGATTTTGGCCTTTCTATGAGCATGCCATTAGTCCTTCAATAGATTTGTTATGTTCTTCTCAATGTGGATGAGATGTGGATATGCTAAGAAAACTATTGTGAACCTATGTGCTATTGGAAGTAGTAAGGAAACCCTACATAATAGTGGTTTGATGGCATCCATCATCCTAATAAGTGTGTTTGGGGGTATTTTCATATACCCGGTGCACTACCTTTTCTTAAAATGAGAGAACATGTGATATAGGCCATTAGTCATCTAGACCATCATATGTGTTGATATGGAGAACCTCATCCATGTGAAAGTGACACTTGTCCTCAACAAGTGGGGCTTGATCCTTAGTGGTGTTCCTCGTTGATAGAGTTCACTAAATATTTGCAAGTGATTTTGTTGTGTAAATTTGTTTGGCGCAAAGTGAGAGTAATGGAATGAGGTGTTGTCATGTTTACAGGCAGAGTGTGCTTGTCATTGATGGCAAGATAAGAGTGTGCATCGATGGAAAAATAGGAATAGAGATCAAAGCTCAGTGAAGAAGCAAACAATATGCAGAGATCAAAGCTCAGGAGAGATAGCAAACTGAGATGCGCATACGAGATCCCATATATCAAGGCTCACAGAAGGATCAGATGTCATGGCCTTTGACACTTAGATATTTGAGAAAGACAAATCTCAAGAGGAGGAGCGATAGTGGTTGTTGGATCACCAATCCCGAATACCCGATGTTCGTTAGATCAGAGTCCAATGATCAGAGGAAGCATAGAAAAGAAGGAAAGATATGATCCATTGGATCTAAGCACCGAGGACCAACAATACTCGGATCTAGTATAACTGCGGAGAGGATAATGGACGAGAGCCATCCTCTAACTTCACGAAATGCGAAATCATGATGAGATCTAAAATGTTGGATCCAGAGGACACGTGGCGAGAGATCAACATTTCACTGAATCGCAAACTCGAGAAGGGAGGTGAGTAGTCCTTGAACTTTGTAAAACGTGAAGTCCCAATAAGATTTGGACCGTTGGATCACAAAGGGTTGTGGGCTATTTATCTAGAGTATTTCGAATATCGGGAGTTTGAAGAGTCATGGTTGGCTCATGTTCAAACACCTGACATGCGAAGTCGCGATTTGATCACAGCCATCGATCAAAAGGATAACAAGGAACATTGATTTGAGAAGGACATGTGGCAGACTACGTCAGCAAGGACATGTGGCGCAATCAGAGAATGAAAAGTGTCAAGTTGATTTGGCATTTCAAGTACGTGGAAATCACAAATCCAAGTGACACATGGCAGTTGCCTGGCTCATGAAATGTCATCGAGTGATGCAAGAGTTACGTCACTTCGGGAGTTTTTGCTTTGGAATTTTTACCACCAGTACTCGCCCAAAGACCTGAAGTCTTGGAGCAAACAATAGTCATTGAATTTAAGAGGACACGCGTTAGTGGAGAGTTTGAGAATTGAAATCTTCGAAGTCTAGAGACATGAAGGAGATCTCGACCATTGATTCGAGAGGGACACACGTCGTTGGATCGTAGAATCTTAGTGAAATGCTCCAAGAGAAAATGAGAATTTTATTTTTGAAACTCCCGTAGCCCATATCGCGAAATTGATATCGTCCATTAGTTTGGAGGGACATGTGTCATCTGATTGTTGAGACCAAGGATTGTGCATGGACAAAGGAAAGAAGGTAGATCCACAGACTTGAGAGGATAGATATGAACCATCCGTTGAAGAGCACCGTCAAGATCATGAGATCGACGGTCATGCTCCATTGCGGGGCCAAAACATGCTTGGGCCTTAATTTTTCATAAGCAGGCCGCAATTGAAACCATAGTTTTGGAGAAATGATGTATGGAGGCTCGTGGTAAATTGCAGGGAAAAAAGTAGTTTGGTCTAAACCACCTTTGGACATGCATGCAATTTTGTGGTCACATGAAGCTCATAGCCCAAGGTCATATCGTGAGAAGAAGCTAGCACTCACTAAATGGAGATCGAGAAGCACCTTTTGAATAAGCACTTGGTCACCGTTGGTGGTCACATGAAGGAAGGGGCTTAGAAGCCAAAGAAGCCATAGTTGACTGGGTGTAACTGACAGAGAAGACGAAGAGTCTCGACTTCTAGAGAAGCTAAGGAATCTTAGCATAATGTCCATTGATGATGAACGAATGGAATAGAACCACCAGAGAAGATGAAGAGTTGTCATGATCATCAAGAGATGACTCGACATGAGAAAAGTATGCATAACTGAGAAGTGAAATGATTCTGTTGTTGAGATATGCAGGAGTGAGGAAGAGCTACAGTGAACAACTTGTAGGGTAGAACAGTGACACAGTGAAGAGCATGCAGAGGCATTGTAGCATGAAGTATGAAGAAGGTGCACAGAGAGGATAAACACATAGAACAAAGAAGACATGGGGGCGACTGTTGAGTGTGATTCATGTGGGTAGAAGCATGCGGTGTGCAGGAGTTGAAGCATAGAAGAAGAAAGGAACATAAACGCATATATGAGAGAACAACATAAAGCATAACAGATGCAAGGAGAGAGAGACTGATGCAGGCATAGCAGAGCAGTGTAGTAGAATAGTGATGAGATTGGTAAGCCATAGATAAATGTTTCATCACTGTGATAAAGTTGTAAAAAGAAAATATTTATATTTTAGGGTGGTAGGGAGGTACTTGGGAGGATTGGTGCCCTCAGAGTTTCAAGTGGGTGCTTGAACACAGGGAGTTTTAGCTTCTATTTGGTTGCAACCAGAAAAACCAGGGTGGTAGGCTGGTGCAAGGGAGAACTATTGTTCTATGTTATACAGGTTGGTGTCTGTGTTACTAGAAGTTGGTTCTTCCATCCAATTGGTGTTGGAACACTCAAGGAGTTGTTGCTTCCTTCTACTGGGTGCTAGAGAAACTAGAGAGTTGGTTCTCTCAGGAAGTTGTTGCTTGTAAAATAAAGGTTGTAGCCTCAAGAGGAGTTGGAGATCATAAGAATGATCATGTAAAGAAAATAAAGATTACTTATCATATCAAGAAGAATAGGTTTTTTCCTTTATTGGTTTCCTCAAGAAATATCTTTCTCTATATATTTTATGTGTGTGATTGATTTTTAATATTCTATTTCTTACTTTCTTGCATCATTGTTATCGTCATTAAGTATTATGTAAAGAGTTTAAAATGGGCATAATTGTTTAATCACAGTAACAACTGATTTAGCCCCCCTCTCAGTTGTCCAAAAATTGGTATCAGAGTCAGTTCCTTTTATTTAAAGGTATATCAGTAAGCTTAGACATGTGAATCCATGAAGGAACTTCAACCAATAAGGCCCCTCTATTCAATGGAACAAACTTTGCCTTCTGTAAAGTTAGGATGAGAACCTACATAATGGATTTAGGTGCAGATGTCAAGGATGTGGTAGAGACTGGTTATGTAAAGCCAGTTGTACTAGCTAATAAGGATGACAAGATAGAATTTAGCTTCAACGCTAAGGCTATGAATGTTATTCTGAGTGGGCTGGCAGAAGCAGAATTTGTAAAAGTTATGCACTTAGAAACTGCCAAAGAAATGTGGGAAAAACTCATTAGCAGTTATGAAGGTAATGAGAAGGTAAAGGAGGAAAAGATTCAAACCTATAGATTATAGTTTGAATAGCTAAATATGAAAGAGGATGAAACTATTGGGAAGTACTTTCTGAGAGTTGAAGAACTAGTGAATGCCATGAAGAGTCTCGATGAGAAATTTTTAGATGTAGTTTTAGTCCAGAAGATTTTAAGATCTTTTCCAGATAGGTTCATCCCAAAGGTATCTTCTATAGAATAACTTAATGATCTAAAAACTATTCCTTCTGATCAAATTCTAGGAACATTGACTGCATATGAAATGAGGATAGGTAAAGATAAATCCACTTCTAGAGAAGCATCATTTAAAGCTGATAAGAATGAAGATTATGAGCTTGATGAAATTGAAGAAAAAATTGTGAGAAGACTAAAGAAAGGATCATGAAAGTACCAAGGAAAATTTCCCTTCAAATGTTTTAACTATGGAAAGATAGGTCACTTTTCATCTAAGTGTCCACACAAGAAGTAGGATCAGAATTCTGAAGGAGAAAAGAAGTTCAAACCCAAGAGATTTGGTAAAAAGAAAAGTTTGTGTAAACAATGATGACTCTTCAGAAGACACAAATAGTGACTCCTCATGTGAAGATAAGGTTAATGACTTTATTCTTATGGCCCAAGAGGATTATGATAATAAAAGAATAGGAAGTGATGTTGACGATGAAGAAGTTGTGGTTGACTTGGAAGGAGAATTGAACTGTTCTCTAGAAGAAATTGCTAGACTCAGATCTAAGAAGAAAAGGCAAAAACAATTTTTGATACAATTTGAGAAAGAAAATAAAGAAACCAATGAAGACTTTTCCCTGCTAAAAGTGGAATTAGAAGAGGCAAAGAAAATAGAGGACATTCTGAAACAACAACTATCACAAAATAAGGCAAGATGTGAAGCCTTGGAAGAAGAGGTATTAAAAACCAGAAAAGCAATGGAGAGGTTCCAAACATTGCATCTTCAAAACCTTCGAAGAATTAAAGCCACAACAGAACTAAACGACATTCTGAGAAAACAGATATCTCCATTGTTGAAGACTGGTTTAGGTTATGTAAATGGTTCAAGCAACACATAGCCAGTAAAGATGATCAAGTTCCAAGTCAGCAAATAGTCATACCATGAGAGTACTATGTCACCTAAAGCTAATAAAGACAAGATGATCCATGATAAAAAGCAAAGAGATCAGAAGATGGAGCAACAAATGCCAAGAAGAAGGCCATCCTTCAGGTACCAAAATTTCTTTCATGGCTACTTTTTTTACTATTCTAATTTTGGTCATAAGATTGTAAACTATCAAATTATGTTTAGAGACATGCAATTGAGGAGGTCAAGAAATAGACAATATTTACAACATAGAACTAAGAAACCAATGAATAGACAACGTAGCACCAATCACTTTGACCTATTGAACAATGAGCTCGAATGTTATAACTGTCATAACTTCGGCCACAAAGCTACAAACTTCCATTTGAAGAAGTACACGGTAGATCTAAGGATAAATCCTTTAGCTAGAAATGCCAGCACATGGAAAAAGAAAGATAGTGAAAAATGTGGTCTAGTACTTTTAGCTCAAAACCAAAAAGACCCCTGGTATATAGACAGTGGATGTTCCAAGCACATGACTTAAGACAAGGATAAGTTTATGTCTATAAGTAAAAGCAAAACAAGAAATGTAACCTTTGGAAATGATGAACCAAGTAAAATTCAGGGTAAAAGGATGGCGAGTTTGAGTAATGGTAAAGGAAAACCCCATGATGCTCTTCTTGTAGATATGCTAAAACATAATTTGCTCAGTGTAATTCAAATGTCTGACAGAGGATGTGAAGTGGTGTTCACTTCCAAGGATTGTAAGATAAGGTCTATAAACTCAGGACAAGTGGTGGCTAAAGGAATAAGGAAAAAAAATATTGTATATGTGTTGAAAGAAGATAAAGAAGAGTCTCATCTAAGAAAACATGATTAAAGTTGGTTATGGCATAGGATACTTGGACATATAAACTTTGACCACTTAATCAAGCTCAAAAATCTTGAGGCAGTAAAATATCTCCCAAGAATATCAAAGCCAAGTAGGAAACCTAAACAAGACATAGTTTAAATCCAAGAGCTCTACTTCAACAGAGAAACCACTCCAATTAGTTCATATGGATTTATGTGGACCATCAAGACAGGAAGGCACAGGGAAGGAAAACTAAGTTATGTTGATCATTGATGATTACTCCAGACTTACTTGGGTTGCTTTTCTCAAAGAAAAAGCTGAAGCATTTGAGAAATTTAAAATATTTAAGGCTTTAACTGAGAATCAAATAGGCAAGAGGTTAAAGGTAGTAAGATCAGAAAAAGGAGGATAATTTATGTCAAGTGAGTTCAAGGAATTATGTGATAAACATGGTATCAAGAGAGAATACACAATCCCAGGAAATCCACAACAAAGTGGAGTAGTTGAGAGGAAAAACATAATAGTTAAGCAAATGGCCAGGTCAATGATGAATGAGAAGAACATAGGTCAAACTTACTTGGTAGAAGCAATACAAACAATAGTCCATATTCTTAACAAGGCCCACCTCATACCACACAGTGACAAGACACCTTATGAACTATGGTATGGAAGACCTGCTTCAATCAAACACTTCAAAGTCTTTGGGAGTAAGTGCTACATAAATAATAATAATGAAAACCTTGGCAAGTATGATGACAGGGCTGATGAAGGCATACTCTTAGGATATGATACCAATAGTAAAGGATATAGATACTTTAATAAAAGATTTCATAAATTAGTTGATTGCAATGATTTAAAGGTTGATGAAGGAGTCCTAGAAAGAGAGGTGAGAAATATTGAGCCTACAACAAAGGACATAGCTGAAACAAAAGAACAGGTCCAAGAATCAAATGGAGAAGAGACACCTAGAAAAAAATATTTAGGACACCAATCAACATCAAATACTTCCTCTAGAATTACTCAAAAGAATCATCCTGAAAGTCAGATAATTGGTGAGAAATACAAAGGTGTACAAACCAGGAGAAGGATAATCAAAGACACCGAACAATAACCCATGGCCTTCATATCCATAGTGGAACCCAAGAACTTCAATGAAGCCATTGAAGATGTAAATTGGTTAAAATCAATGAATGAGGAACTGGACCAGATTGAAAAGAATGACACTTGGGAAATCATTCCTAGGCCAACAAATAAAAATGTAATAGGATCGAAATGGGTCTACAAAAATAATATGAATGAGCAAGGAAATATTGTAAGAAATAAGGCTAGATTGGTCTGCAAAGGATATTCTCAAATAGAAGGACTGGACTTTGATGATACATTTGTGCCTGTAGCAAGATTAGAAGCTATTAGAATGTTTCTTGCCTATTCTTTTCATAAACAGTTTAAAGTCTACCAAATGGATGTCAAGTCATCTTTTCTAAATGGATATCTAAAAGAAGAAGTCTATATGGAACAACTAGAGGGTTTCCAACCATCAGATAACCCTCACTTTGTCTACAAGATGAAGAAAGACTTATATGGGTTGAAACAGGATTCTTGTGCCTGGTATCATAGACTGGATATGTATCTACAAGACAAAGGGTTCAAGAGAGGAACAACTGAAATCAATCTATATATCAAAACAGAGGGTAACAATCTACTCATTGTGTTGATCTATGTATATGACATCATATTCGGTAGTAATAATGATTCATTAGTAAAAAGGCTTTATTCTACCATGCAATTTGAATTTGAAATGTCTATCATATGGGAACTGTCATTTTTTCTTGGCCTACAAATTACTCAGAGGTCTAAAGGAATATTTCTTTCTCAAGAAAAATATCTAAGAGAAATGTTGAAAAGGTTTCAAATGGAAGATTCTAAACATATGAGCACACCTATGGTCACTGGATGTAAGTTAAGAAAGGATGATGATTCACCTGATGTTGATAAGAGTTCATATAGGTCTATGATAGGAAGCCTATTGCACATCACAACATCTCGTCCAGACATAATGCATGATGTTGGCATGGTAGGAAGGTACCAGGTTGCACCTAAACAAAGTCATTTGTTAGCCATCAAAAGAATATTCAGATACTTGAAAGGAACAATGGACTACGGCCTATGGTATCCTAGAAATCAAAAATTTCAACTATTAGTCTATTCATATGCTGATTGGGATAACTGTGTGGATGAAAGGAAAAGCACGAGTGGAGGTGAATTCTTCTTAGGAGATTCCCTTGTATCATGGTTGATCAAGAAGAAAGGTTCCATTTCCTTATCAGCTACAGAAGCTTAATACATAGCAGCTGCGACATGTTGTACCCAAGTATTGTGGATCATTCATACATCTGCATACTTGAAGGTAAAATATACTGCACCAATCCTAATTCATTATGCTAATACCAGTGTAATCGATCTGTCAATGAACCCTATCTTTCACTCCAAGACCAAGCATATACCCATCAAATATCACTTCTTGAGGGAATAGGTGGACAACATTGTTGTTTCTTTTCATTATATTCCATCCAAAGATTAGATTGTTGACATCTTCACTAAATCTCTTGCAAAAGCTTAGTTTGAGTATCTACGCTAGAAGTTGGGTGTCACCCCATTATCAGCCTATAAGGTTCCATCCTGTTAGGGGGAGTATGTATTGGTTGAATATATGATACCTCTGACAAATACTGCAATAGCTTAGGGGGAGCATGTTTTCTTTGACATTGATGTCAAAGGGAGAGAAAAGGTGTGGTGCAGATGCTATAGTTGGAAAATAGCACAGCCTTTTAGGGTTGCCATCAATGCCAAAGGAGGATATTGTTGGCATGTTTACAGGAAGAGTGTGCTTGTCATTGATGGCAAGGTCAGAGTGTGCATCTATGGAAAAACAGGAACAGAGATCAAATCTCAATGAAGAAGCAAACAATATGCAGATATCAAAGCTCAGTAGAGATAGCATTTTTATATGTGCATACGAGATCCCATACATCAAGGCTCGCAGAAGGATCAGAGGTCATGGCCTTTGACACTTATAGATTTGAGAAAGCCAAAGCTCAGGAGGAGGAGTGACAGTGGTCGTTGGATCACCAATCTCGAATACCCGATGTTCGTTATATCAGAGTCTAGTGACCAGAGGAAGTGCAGAGGAGAAGTACATATCTGATCCGTTGGATCTTAGTGCCAAGGACCAATAGCCATAGGATATAGTATAACTGTGAAGAGGATAATGGACGAGAGCCATCCTCCAACTTTGTGAAATGAGAAATCGTGATGAGATCTGAACTGTTGGATCCAGAGGACACGTGGCAAGAGATCAACATTTCACTGATTCACGAACTGGAGAAGGGAGGTGAGTAGTCCTCCAACTTTGTGAAACACAAAGTCTCGATAATATTTGGACCATTGGATCACAGAGGGATGTGGGCCATTGATATAGATTATTTTGGATATTGGGAGTTGGAAAAGTCAGGTTTGGCTCATGTTCAAACACCTGACATGTGAAGTCATGATTTGATCATAGTCGTCGATCAAAGGGAGAAAGAGGACCATTGATTTGATAAGGACATGTGGCATAATCAAATAATGACAAGTGTCAAGCTGATTCGACATTTCAGGTACGTGGAAATCACAAATCCGAGTGACACATGGCAACTGCCTGGCTCATGACATGTCATCAAGTGACGCAAGAGTTACGTTACTCCGAAAGTTTTTTCTTCAGGAGTTTTACCACCAGTACTCATCCAAAGACCCAAAGTCTCCAAGGCCGAAGTCCCAGAGAGAACAATAGCCATTGGATTTAAGAGGATGCATGTTAGTGGATTGTCAACTCTGGGAAAAAGAAAAGGAAGGATGAACGAGGATTTGAGAATTGAAATATTCGAAGTACGGAGACATGAAGGAGATCTCGACTGTGAATCCGAGAGGGACACGCGTCATTGGATCATGGAATCTGGGTGAAATTCTCCGAGAGCAAATGCGAATTTGATCTTTGAAACTTCTGGAGCCCAAATTGCAAAATTGATGTCGTTTGTTGGTTTGGAGGGACATGTATCATCTAATCGATGAGACCAAGGATTACGCATGGGCAAAGGAAAGAAGGCAGAGTCGTGGACTTGAGAGGACATATCTGAATCGTCCATTCAAGAGGACCGTCGATAACATGAGATCGATGGTCATGCTCCATTGCAGGGCCAAAACATGCTCGGGCCTTAATTTTTCATGAGTGGGTCACATTTGAAACCATGGTTTTAGAGAAAGGATGCATGGAGGCTCATGGTAAATTGTGGGGAAAAAAGAAGTTTGGTCTAAACCACCTTTGGATACAAACGCAATCGTGTGGTCACATGAAGCTGATAGCCCAAGGTCATATCATGAGAAGAAACTAGCACTCACTGAACGAAGATCGAGAAGCGCCTTTTGAATAAGCACTTGGTCACCGTCGGTGGTCATGCGAAGGAAGGGGCTTAGGAGCCAGTGAAGCCATAGTTGACTGGATGTAATTGATAGAGAAGACGAAGATTCTTGACTGCCATAGAAGCTAAGGAATATCAGCATAATGCCCACTGATGATGAACGCATGGAACAGAACTGCCAGAGAAGATGAAGAGTTTCCATGATGATCAGGATATGACTTGATGTGAGAAAAGTGTGAATAAATGAGAAGTGAAATGATTCTACTGTTGATATATGCAGGAGTGAGGAAGAGTTGCAGTGAACAACCTGTAGGGAAGAACAATGACACAGTGAAGAGCATGTAGAGGCATTACGGCATGAAGTATGCAGAAGGTGAACAGAGAGTATAAAGACATAGAACAAAGAAGAGATGGGAGCGGTTGTTGAGTGTGATTCATGCGGGTAGAAGCATGTGATGTGCAAGAGATGAAGAGAAGAAGAATCAAGGAACAGAAAGACATATCTTAGAGAAGAACAGAAAGCACATCAGACGCGAGGAGAGAGAGACTAATGCAGGAAGAGAAGAGCAATGTAGCAAAATAGTGATGAGACTGGTAATCCATAGATAAATGTTTCATCACTGTGATAAAGTTGTAAAAAGAAAAGATTTAGATTTCAGGGTGGTAGGGAGGTGCTTGGGAGGATTGGTGTCCTCAGAGTTTCAAGTGAATGCTTGAACACAGGGAGTTGTAGCTTCCATTTAGTTGTAGCTAGAAAAACCAGGGTGGCAGGGTGGTGCAAGGGGGAACAATTGTTCTCTGTTACACAGGTTGGTGTCTGTATGACTGGAAGTTGGTGCTTCCATCCAATTGGTGTTGGAACAATCAGGGAGTTCGTGCTTCCTTCTAGTGGGTGCTAGAGAAACCAAAGAGTTGGTGCTCTCAGCAAGTTTTTGCTTGTAAAACAAAGGTTATAGCCTCAAGAGGAGTTGGATATCATAAGAATGATATTGTAAAGAAAATAAAGATTACTTATGATATCAAGAAGAAGAGGTTTTTCCCTTTATGGATTTCCTCAAGAAATATCTTTCTATGTATATTTCATTTGTGTGATTGATGTTTAATATTCTATTTCTTACTTCCGTGCATCATTGTGATCATCATTAAGTGTTATGTAAAGAGTTTAAAATGGGCATAATTGTTTAATCACAGTAACAATTTATTCACCCCCCCTCTCAGTTGTCCAACTTGAGGGTATAAAAGTGATGAAGAGGGAGGAATATAGGGAATTAAGTGATGAGGTGGTGGGGAAACATATGAAAAACTTGTATCAAGGGTAGGGTTTTAAAATGAGACAAGAGGTGTTGATGTATTGTATTGAGAAGGTTACAAGATAAGGGTAGTGACTAGAGTGTGGGATGGTGCGTATGAGAGAGAGGTTGTGGTGTAGGTTCAAGTGCTAGAGTGGTTGGATGTAGAATGTGTAAGAATGGTAATTTATGAAGGCTTAGGAATTGTATGTGCCATGGAAAGAAGGAGACATAAAAATAAAGGTTAGTTTGTAGGATTTTTCATCTTGGACGAGAGTATAGGCATTATAATGAGCACTATAGAGAGAACGATGGTGTTGTTGGTATGGTATATAATAAGAGATAAATATTGGGGAGGGATGTCACATTTGATAGTATTTTTGAAAGGTCCAATGTAAAAGGTTATTGTTGCACCTATTTTTGTTCCTTGAGTGCATTGGAATTGAGTATTCCCCAAGAAATGATGTAGGTGCAAGTCTCAAAAGGCATTTTTTGTCCTCTAGAATTGAGTATAAAGAAAAACCCATGTAGGTGCAAGTTTCAAGCGACAATTTTGGTCCCTTAGTGTATTGGAGTTAAGTATGCCCCCACAAAGAAAAACGTTATACACCTATTTTTGGATGGCCCAAAACTCCATGTAGGTGCAAGTCCCAAGCACATTTTTGTTCATTGAGTGAAATGGAATTGAGTATGGACCAAAACATCATGCAGGTGCAAGTCCCAAGCAACACTTTTCCAAGGCTAGACACTCAAAGTCCATGTTATTTTTCCAATGAGTATGAATGATCTCTAAGCCTATAAAATAGGTTCTTTGTGAGATTGTACACACTCATATCTATGGTTCTCACACTTATCCCATTGCAATTCAGGTTCAACTTAGCCAATATTATTTGGTCCTTGGTTATATCTTGAGTGATTCCTTCTATACATATAAATTGATATTTCCTATATATTGTTAGTGCTAGATTATTCTATATCTAGCAACCATTTTGATAGATCAAGATCCATTTCTAAGGGATGATTTGTGTCCATGTGCCTAAGGATGGAGTGACCTAGATCCAAGTGATGGAGGTGCTACAAAATACCAGGTATGTTTTCATGATGTACACATGTTTTATTTATTAATATGGATCTATTTTCTCCCCCCGCCACCCCAACAATTCCTTGTCTTTTTCTTATGCATATTTGTTTCTTAATATTTAAGAATTGGTTTTGATTTTCCTAACCTAAAAGTGATTTAGATCTATTTTTTTTTTTTTAATTTACCTAGAGGAAAGAAAGTTGTGTAATTATTTTCATGTAGATCTTTATAAGAAATCTGGACAAAAGAGTCTTGGATTGGAATTGCTCACTAAATATACATAAACCATTAATAAGGAGTTATGTCACCTTCCATTTCTTTGCATTTCATATCATAAAAAATAAGATATAAGAAATAAAGTCAATAACTTATCGGTTAGATGCAGCAAGCTATCAACCCACTCACTAGCGAATCCATTAGCTTGGAATAATGAAAAGTCCTTATAGTAGAATTGGAAACTCCACTAGGGAGTTTATTAGAATTTCTCCATTTCTCCATTTTGGGTTGGTTTAATTGGTCTCTAGTAGGCTCGACTTTTAGTTATGGTTTGATAGAAAATTACAATCCTAATATCTATCCTAAATAAGAAAAAAATAAATATTTTAGAATTTTTTTCATAACTCTTTATCCCGGATTTGAATTGGAATGCTCTTTATACCAATAGACAGGTTTTGAAAAGATATACAACTTTGTTGTTATGCATTAATTTTCCAAATTCTATATGGACTCTTCAGCACATACATTTTTATAATATGTTCTATATTTTGTCATGAAAAATAATATTTTCACAGTGGTGCATAAATTTTGATCCCAAACAATATTTTGGTCATGACTTATACCATTGGAAAAGTATAGCTGAGATGCACAACATTGTTGTTATATATATTTTTAAGATTCCTTACTATTGTTTCATAATTGAAAAAGAAAAATATAGGAATATTTTGGAAGATATGATACATGGTAGTCGTAGAAGAGGGTAAAATGATATATTCGTATTAATATCTTTCCTCTTAGTAAACAATGTGGTAGAAATATTGTTAATTAGTTGTTTGAGTCTTCAAGATTTCTTTTGAGTTATTTGCAAGTTTAAAAGGAATAAAAACGATTTGTGCATTCTTTAGAGAATTTTAGTTGATTTCATTTTTGAAATGGCATTTTTATATGTTTTTTTTTCTTATACTGTACTTTTACAAGGTATGAAGTTATAGAGTCTTATTGGCATTGAAACATCAAGTTAGATATCTTATTCTTGTTGGTATTCAAAGTAAATTCAAGACTTGCATCATTTCATTTGGAAGAGAATCATAGATGTCTAAGTGCATTGCTAATTTATTTATTAATTAACATTCTTGAATTTCAAAATATTATTAAGTTTTACTCTATTACCCTTAGTAATAAATAGCCTTTAAAATAAAGGATAACTTTAAATCAACTAGAATTAATTTTTATTGATATAAAACCAATAATACTAAAGATGATAAGGCCTTGGTGTAGGGTTGGAAAGTTAATATTTTAAAGCCACCAAAATGAAATTAGGAATTGAATAAAGAGTGAAAAGTACAATAGTATCAATAGGTATTGATAGGAAAGTTTGTATAACATGGGAGTTAAGTGGTAAAATCCATGAAAACCGGTAACAGTTTTTAGTAAAATGTGGCAATGCAAATTTGACATTTTAAATATTTTTAAATTGAATCCCTTGAAACTCATATATGCCTTGTGAATTTTGATCTATAGTAAAAATAAATTGTAGGGAATTGTGTAGTCTTTCTAACGATATTAAAAAATATTAATGTCATTTTATATGTCAATTTTACATTTAATTAAATTCTCTTCCTTGCAAATTTTTGAAAACATTAACAAGTGAATTTTTTTTTCATCAACTAATTCAATGCTCAATGTTTAATCTTGAAAAAATATATATATGAGAATCATCTACACAAAATGTAGTAGATTCCACTTATTAGTTATTTATTGTTTTGGAAATTTATATTTTTTATTATTTTTTAAAGATAACGAATTAATATTTATTATTATTTTTCAAGGTCGAACAATGCCATCCTTGAGGAATGGTTGGCTTACCCTTCTCAAGGATTACCCTTAAATGAAACATGTGTTGGCGGAAAGGTCATCCATCTATTTTATTAGATACCCAAAGACACCAATACCATCCTTAAGAAATGGTTGGACAACGATTTCATTGGATACACCTTGATGGCAATACCATACTTTACAAATGATTGATTGGCCCTTATCCATTCTCCTACTCCAAGATAATACTTTGTTTCGGGAAAGATTGACCAACCCTTCCCTGGTATCACCTTTATGCCAAACGTTTGTTTGAGGAATGGTTGGAAAATCCTTCCACTTGATACTCTTGGACTCTAATACCATCCTTGAGGAAGGTTTGAATGAATGTTCTCCATCCTCTCACACCATGAGGACACAATAATTGAGGAAGGGCCAGTTGATGCTTCTAAGTGATACCCTCCATGAGAATAATATTCTAGAGAAATGTTTAGTCGACCCTTCTATGTACCTCTCCTTGAGAATACAAAGGGTTGGCCTAGCCTTCTCCTTGCTCCCCCTCCCAAATAATATTATACTAGAGGAAGGGTATATTGCCACTTCTCTAGGGTCATCCTTGCATAATACATTTCCATGATGAAGGGTTAATTTAATTTTCCACAAGATATCCCTCGACACATATATCATCCTTTACTAAGCATTGACTAAACCTTGTCTATTTTGACTATCCATGGGAATACTATTCTTCAAGAATGATTACTAAAAACTTCCACTTGATACCTTGGGCTAGAAAAACTATCATTGAGGAATGGTTAGAAAAACCTTTTTCATTCCCCTCCCTACATGTGAATACTTTAATAATGTAAGGATCCATTGACCCTTCCCCAAAACCCCCTTACTTGAAAACATTGCATGAGAAAGGGTTAGTTGACACTTTTAGTGGATACTCATGTATGGAAATACCATCCTTAAGGAAGGCTCGTCTAACCCCTCTCCAATCTAAACCTCTATTAGAATACTATGCTTGAAAAAATGTAAGTGACCCTTTCATTGGATACCGTGCAATGTGAATACAATCATTAAGGAAGGCTCAACCAACCCTATATCATGCTACTCCTACTTGAGAATAATATAATGGTGGAAGGGTTGGTCAACCCTTCCTCAAGACCACCTATTTGAAACATTTTCTTGACGAATGGTTATATATTAATTCCATTGGATAGATAGTGATAAAAATACCATCCTTGAGGAAGTGTGGGGCTACAATTATCCATGATCCCCCTCCATGATAATACTATTGTTAGACATCAAAATTCCTCACTTCGACAATGTCGCAAGTGTCACACTTTCATTGTCTCAAGTGTCGTAAGTGTCACAAGTATCACGCTTTTATCGTCGCAAGTGTTATACGTGTCACATTCACTTTTCCTAAGTGTTGCATATTGAGTGACACAATGAAAAAACTTTCTACAACCCCTAAAACATGTTAGAAGAAGAATCCCCATCATCTGACATTCTAAACAAGTATTTTTAATAGGGAATTACTCATCTTGGTGAATTTTTGGAAGATCGGCGCTCCCATGCTCATACATAAGGAGCGTTAGTGCTCCTTTTCCATCTCAGTGGGAGTGTTTCATTTATTCATTGTCCATTTTAAAGGAGCATTGAGTTGGTTGAGGGAATCTTGGAGGAAATCCCACTTTCCTCTAAAGACAACTATGGTGGATTGGGTTAGTTTGGCTCAAATACAACTATGGGGATGCATCTAAGGAAGATATCACAGCTATTGGAGCCATATCCCCAACTAATTCCAAATATACTCAAGGTTTTTGAGCCTCTCAAAGCCTATAAATGGAGGCATTTCCATGGTGAAAAGGAGGAGAAATTATCAAAGCATTGTTATTCTGATTGTGGATCTTTCGAGCAAGGCTTGGATGAGGATGACTTGGAGAGGTTTCTTCAACATCATTTGATGATTGCAAGTTTCCTTTTGAAGTTCTCATTAATATACTTGGCCTATTTACTTCAAGTATGTGTTTACATGTGATTGTCTATGGTTGTCTTAATCTACATAGATAAATTGATTTTGTCTAATCCATTGGAGTAGGAGATAATCATTTGTTTCTTGATGTCCATTTTAGGTACTGATTGGAGCTAACAGATTGGAGCAACTTGGACAAATGTCATAAATGAGGTACATAATACTTCTCCTCCTTCTCTCTTTTTCGATGGAAAAAATGAATCTATAGGAATGGTACTGTCCAAATGCAATTTTTTGTGTTGGTATAGGGGTCTATAATCCAAGGGAAAGTTCACCTATCCACAGGGGAATATTTTCGTAACAAAAATTGGCAAATCCACTGGGGAATGAAATTTCAGTTGGTCTTACCTTGGTTCGTTCGAGAGTTTTTCCTATCCTTAGATCCTACTTGTTGACTTGGTATGAAGTTTCATCTTCCTTGTCTTTTCTAGTTGTCTTACAAAGCCTCTTACTGAAATTTCCCAAGTTATTGAGATTTTTTATCTTTTTCTCAAACTTTCCTTAGAACTATCACTCACCTGCAGTTCAAGCCAGAGTGTTATTTCTTGATCAACACTCCCCCAGATACTTCTAGGGATTGATGTAGTGCTCTAGTGTCTTGGTTACTAGAGAGTTGATTTCTCCTTTCTAGTAAATTTTGAGGTATCTTTCGTGTTGAGTCTAGTCTTTGGATCTTCTTCTCTAACTCAAAACTTATTTTTTCTGATCTTGGCTCATGTTTGACTCTAAAATCATTTTCCTTCATTATTTTTAGTCTTTATTGATTTTGTGTTGTCTTTCTTGATTTAAAAATCAACCTTTTTCTCTTAGATTTGGTTTCCTTTTGCCACTCTTCTCGATTATTTGATTGATTAGAGGAACTCATAGGAAATATTATTGATCATTGGTCTATTGATTTATTTGTCTTTGATCTTTTACTCAATTCTTGAAGAATATAAAGTATGACCTTTTGATTTCTTAGTGTTTTTTAATCTTTGAATGAACAATTTGATATTTGTTTTTTTCTTTCGGTCTCTTGTTTCTTGTTGAACGTATCTTTGTTTGTATGCTCTTTTGCTTCATACTCTTTTTTATCATCATAGTGAACTTTTTCATTATTAGTGAAAGAACAAAGCATTAGACGAGCATCATAGTTTGCATCTAAAATCAAAGGAAGAAGGATTAATATGCATTAGTTTTGGATATTGAAAATGTTTTATTTTTGATAATTTTGAAACTATGTGAATTCTTGTTTGGGAACAAAATAACGTAAAATTTTGCATTTCTTTTGAGTGTTTGTTAGTGATGAAAAGAAAAGAAAATCTTCTCTTTCCCATAACTAGAATTTTCACTGAATTTGTTTTTTGCATATCATTCATTTTACCTTCTTATGGAGTCGAGTCTCAAACATCATCAATTTCACTATCATTCAACCTTGCATAAAAAACAACCACGAAAATAAGCGTTAATTAAAATTGAACTAGAAACTTTTATTTTTAGATATTTACACCAACAATAGACTAGGACTAGATATTTGGAATAGGTTTTGAGAATAACTCTCCAAAGCATTCAATACAAACTCAAAATCTTGCGATAGGGAGAGAAAATCCAACCTTTGTATAAGCATAGTTGGGATCCCCCTCTCACACATGGGTTAAACATGAGGTCATGTGCAGGAGAAACGTATATTAGTCCTCCAAGGATTAACCAATCATAGTGGAATGATCATATATTGGGGGTTCTTCTTGAGAATCAACTATTTTCATTTGGTCTCGGAGCTTTGTGAATTTCTAATATGTTCGGGGTCCTATGGATTTTATCGGTCCATTTATCCTCAGTTCTCCTAAATAATTTCAAACTTTATATCCTACCCATACGTTCGGACCAGACTGTCGATTGTACCAGCCCAGAGGCTGACTACGAGTTGGTATCCTTAGTGACCATAATATTTAGGGTCCTTACATGAGGTGAAGGTGAAGGGAAGTCTTTGTTGTACCTAGATCAGACGTTTTTCAAACTCACTCAAGATCCTTGGAAGGTAACCCATGGGTAAACCGTGAGGAAATATGCATCAAGGTGTAAGTCTGTTAAGCAAGTTGCCGATGTAACTGATCCACCCACTCAATCCTATCCCCTTCTCACTTTGTTCATGCAATGTTGGATTTCACAACCAACTAGTACGTTCATTGAGATAAGTTATTGTTTTGATTTTTGGTTTTCTATATTTTATGTTTACCAGCACACCGTTGAGAAATGTAACAAGGTATGCGATGTGACCTGTAAATTTGCAGGTCACACCGTATGCAGTGCGAGCCAAGAGCCTCGAACACACCACACAATTTTTTTTGTTTTTTTTTTTACACTTAAAATTTCACTCAATTTTAAATTTTAATCTGGGGGAAACTTAATCTATGAATAAAAAAGACATTACCTAGACATTTTGTTGTCAGGGAGGCATGGTTGTGATGTACTAAAAAAAACTAAATTTTCCCAGCGTTTGGAAAAATTTGAAATTCATGCACCGAGAAACAGATGAAAGGAACGCAACCAAGGAAAACACAGATGGGAGGGCACTTTAGATAGGAAAAGGTTGCACCAGTGTGTTTGAGCTCTACAACACTAAAAATGGTAAAAATGATTTTTGCCATCGGTAATTTTTTTTTAATAAAACCCTGTGTCTGTGCACCTGATGCACAACTGCACCGGGACATACACGTTTAATGAGCGTACTAGTTATATTTAAAAAAAAAAAAACCTAGCATAGTGCACATGTTTCTAGGTTCACATCGGTGTGTATACTACTCCATAGCATATCGTCGT
>SNQJ01S0017109.1:77650-90650 GCA_010110895.2 Picea sitchensis | reverse complement strand
TAGTATAATAATAGACGGCCTAATGTTCTTGGGTTTACAGAGCACACCACATAAATTTGGAAATTAACCCTAACATGGTGCTCCACATTGGAGTACTGGTGCGCGTCGGTGCACATTATACAATGGAGTGCACCCGAATATATTTTTTGACACAATCCTACATTGCTATGTAAATGTTTTTTATTAACCATATGACAGTGTAATCTACTAAGAGAGCATTAGTTCTTCCAGTGTTATGTTGTGCACTATAGATTTTTAAAAGAATGCTATTACGATGCGTCATTATTCCCTAGTGCATCCTTATTTCCATAGTGCACCAGATAATAGTGTTCTTTATTTGAAATAACCATGTTATAGTGTGCTAGTTTTGAGGGAATAGATGCAGTTGTTGTATAAAACACACCATGAGTTATGTACTTATAAAATCATCGGTGTAAAAACATTTGCTAAAACCTCCTCCCTCTCACCTCTTCTAGTATCATCTTCTATAAACGGTGTTTTTGGATATTTTTATAGGCACGTTTGCAAAAACCTCCACTAAAGGGTATTTTCCTTGTAGTGAGTAGGTGAAGTGTCAGTTCATGTGCATCAAATTCTGAAAAAGATCTAGAGCATTGGCAATAGAGAATGCATGAAATTTCAACTAAATGATGTGTGTGCATTACTTGATCCTTGCGATGGATTGGAACATAGCTATGTCACTCGCGAAGGCATGACGATTAAATGATATAAGTATGTTTTTCAAAACATTTGAGCTGTAGGTACCTGAATAAGAAAGGATGTTAGCACTGGATGTGGTATTAAAATCAACTCTAGCCATATGGTAGGTTGCACATAGAGAGGGAATGAAACACTGGCTATAATGCAAATAAGGTTTGGATCAAAGGGTGAGAACATTGCACATAAATATACAGGGGAGAGTGAGCCATTAGGTCATGTGGAACACTGCATGGATTTCTTGGGTTCAATACTAGAGACAGAGTGGATGCACAAGTTTATGCACACACTGGACACAATTCCAAAGAACTGGTATTTGGAGTTGGAAATGCACATGGAGACAACAAGATGGGAAGAACTAATCGTGAGGTTCAAAATCACGTTTATATTTAAACATGAATCTCTATCCGTAGATACAATGCTACATGATATTCAAACGAAGATCTTTTCAGAAGAAGAGATGATGGAGGTAATACCAGTATGTAGCGAGCACATAGCCAAGATGACTTTTCGTGAACTACTTGAGTGATATAACATAGTTGCGGAAGAGTACGATGGAGAGGATGCTAGGATTGTACAGATACATGAGAGAGAAGGAGAACAAGCCATATAAGGACCAGAGCTCGAATCTGTCGCATATACACAGCCTATAAAATCATGAAATGTAAACGTTGGGATGACAGAGAATCCCAAGTTTTCACATATAGGGGACTATTGGAGTGAGGAGACAGTTGAGAAGGTTGCATAATTACTGCGAGAATACTAGGACCTATTTCCAACAAGTTTTTCATAGATGAAGGGAATGTTGGAATACTGAGAGGGGGGGTGAATCAATATTACCCCTTTTGAACAATTAGCGGTTAATTTTATATTTTGTTAATTACCACAATATATCAACAATGGACTTGTTTGTAAAATAAATTATATAAATATAATTAATAGGAATTACAAGGCTTCTATGAAGAATAGTGAAGGACACCAATCCTTTTTAGACCACTAACTCTAGGAGACACAAATCCCCTTCTTCAGGGAACCTACCATAGGAAGCACCAAATCCCTTGTTTTTTAGGGCATCAACGCTAGGAAACACCAACTCCCTTAGATTTAGGGCACCAACCATAGGAAGCACCAACTCCCTTTTCTTTAGGGCACCAACCCCAGGAAGCACCAACTCCCTTGAATTACACTTACTTAGTAAAGGATATAAATCCTTCAGTGCTCCTCCCTTCCACCCTCACTTCATAAGAATCATCAATTCTTATTCTTGGACTATGCTTCTATTTTTATCTTCTGATATGGACTACATAGACACTTTCTTCTCACCATTCTTTCTTGTTTATATAATCTTCCAAATGGTGTGAGCTATGAAGCATTATGTCCCTTTAATGTTTGGACCATCACACCTATTCATTTTAAATTAACAATAATCTCTATTATTATTCAAACATTATCGTGAAGGTTTTTAATTTAGTGAGAGTCTTTTTCATAAATCGATCACAGATATGGATCAATTTTGTTTTAAACTTGACTCCATGTCTCTGAAAATATTGCAGAAATCAAATTCTACAGAGGCGCTTCTTTCAAACCATTTACATGTGACCATATGCGCAAAACCATGGGATTGTTAATTTAAGCGATGTTCCCAATGCTTAATGGATTTATGTGTTCGTAACCCATGATTGGGGGCTGGAACCTAGTCCTATGGACTTAAGCCTTCAGGAAATTTCTCTCTCATCCAATATTCCAGAGTTTCAACTCCCCGAAGTGGTTACCTCTCACAAGGGTTGATCTGATGGTTGATGTGATTCCTCAAACCAAATCAACGGTCTAGATTTAATCCTTACTTATCCTTTTACTTCTTAATCCAGTGAATTTGATTTAAGTATCCCTGTGTAAAACACCCCATCACCCACAGGCCGAGGTAGGCTACCGTCAAGCCCACCCTTGGACTTCTTTCTCTTACCGATACTTTTTTTAAATTAAAAAGGACGCATAAAAGAAAAGATATAATGACATGCACAACCATAACCATCAAACATGCATATTCTAAAGATTCAATTAAATGATAAATAGATACACAACATAATACATTCATATACAGATAAATAGTACCATAACAGAGAGAAATTATCTTTATAAAAGAAGACACCAATTGGTTGTAGCCCAAGGACATTCCACCCAACCATAGACACTATTGCTCCAAACTCAACAGCAGTTTCACCCTCGAGCCATGGCTATGAATCCACAAAGATAGTTCAAGAGTGTTACTTAGCTTCCTGAACCAGTCAACACTCAATCTCTAGCAGGATTCCCAACACTCACAAAAATCCAAGTACCCAACTCTCTTCTACCCATCCTGCACCACCCAAGAGAATGGACCTCTACCCTTCTCTTCCATGCAGTCCCTTAGGAAGTCCTTCTCCTTCCAGGGCTCCAACGCAGCTAGTCCAGAATCTCAATGCTATAACTCTCAAGACTCGCATCTATGAAAAAATATGGACATAGGCCAACGCATCTCAGACATGTAGGCCTCAAGTCATGGTTGTATTACACCAACAACCACTACAACCAATAATTCCATGGATACTCTTTGGAATTTCATTTCCCTTTCCCTGATCCAAGATGCAGATGAGGATAGATCAATGAATGATATGGTAAGGAAGGTATGAATGAACGAGTGAGAAAGTGAATTAATGAAAATAAGTGAATGAAGGAGTGAACAAGCAAATGAGAGAACGAGCAATCAACCGGAGCTCTCCAACAAACCAGGGGCAGGTTTAAGTATTTTTTGGTGAATCAAGAACCTCCTGGCCTCCCTCAAGAAGCTCACATAAATTATCCACTCCCTTATAAAAAAAGGGTAATTAAAATAGGAAATAAACATTTATCCCCTCAATCCCCCTCTTTTGTAGAATCATAGCCCCCTATAAATCTAGTCCTTGTATGTCTAGCAGCCAACAATGAATTTATTATTAATAATGATCCAAACATTACATTTCTTAGGCACACTGGCCTTTTAATAATTTTTTGGACACTCTGGCCTCTCATCATTGTAACCATACATTATTTAAAATGGGGGTTCAAAACTTGAGGCATTACAGGTTACCTCTCACAAGGGTTGATCTGATGGTTGGTGTGATTCATGGAACCAAATCAATGGTCTAGATCCAATCCTTACTTATCCTTTTACTGCTTGATCCAATGACTTTGACTTAATCCAAGTTTGATATGGATGACCACTATTTACTTCAGGACTTTAGGACTCCATGGCTTTGGAGGTCCAGGTAATTACTGCTTCAATTTCCTTCGGAGTTGGTCAGCGTTGAAGTGGTCAACATGGGAGTGCTTACGTATATTTCCACTACATTTTGATCTAACGGTTATGTGAGAATCTGGAGGATCTTAGATCAATGACCGATGTTAGTTTGTTACTTCGTGGTTCGTCGCTTAGGGAATTTGTTGGTGGTAGATGCTAGTTTCCCCCAAAGGAAATACTCTTGGAGTGACGTAACTTGATGACATCACTATTGATGTAGCACTGGATGAGTGGTTGACACATGTCACCTAGATTCATGATTTATGTAACCTAAAGTGCCATCTAAACCTAGACACTTGTCACCATATGATTGTGCCATGTGTCCTTGTTGATGTGGTCTTGATGACGTGGATCTCCTCATCTGTTAATGGTCATAGGTTCATATGAATCCTTGATCCAATGATTGTGATCAGTTCTTTGATCAATGGTCCAGATTCATTTCGGCCATTCGTGACTTCAAGGCTTTGGGATACTCGAACTCTGAGACGTTCAATCCCTATGGAGTGCATTTTTCTGAAGTAGAACATACAATCGATTTTTTATTTACAGTTGAGTGGACGGTATGCGCAACCTCAACAAGTCATTTTGTTAACGGTCTTATCATTATTCAGTTTTTAGGATCTCGACCATGAATCTTCCTTCTTGACGGGCAGTTAGATCTTACTTCGGAGCTTTGGCTCTCTAGGACTTCGGGTTACTAGAACTTTGAGGTAGTTCAATCCCTCTAGAGTGGTTACCTACCAAATAATCCATGATACTAGGATGATTTCTTGTTTTCGGTTGTTTAATACACCTTATACTATCCTTCCACTGCACTTGATCTAAGGTTCATGATTCATCCTGGATCAGATCAACGATAAAGGATGATTGTGGAGTCCCAACTAGCACGATGTTTAAAATCGTCATCGAGTTCCGCAATGGAAATTGCTTGTTGTTAGTGGAATCGATGCTAACCATTGATCTTTCCAAATCTAAAGATCAATGGCCTAGGAGGATTGCGTAGGTTAAACATGCATGGATGTTATTGTTTCCTCCGATCTTGACAATTTCTCTCCACCATATATCTTACTTGTGCCGATCAAATGGTTGAGACTTAATCGGGTGTTGATATGACGGTCCTTCTCGGCAGTTCCTAGATATGATGATTGTTGTATCTTTCTATTGATTTCATCCATCAATGGTCATGATCTAGTCTGACTCCTTATCGAATGACTCCTCTGCGTCATCTCTTCTGAGCTCTGATTAATGTTTTTCCTTCTAATATGTTCATCACTATTTCTTCTGAGCTTGTAATAATGTTCTTCTACACCCTGTTTGTCATCAATGACAATTCATCATAAAAAATCATCATCACATCACAATTATCTTCAAATGTTGACATCAATGACAACACATCAATGAAAATATGTCCAACAATCTCCCCCTTTTTCATTGATGACAACCTTTTTCTTTTTGAAATTTCTTCTCTTATCAATTTCCTCCCCCTTTGACAACAATGAGAGAGGGGATATTTCCCCTCTCCCCCTGTGCAAGGCTCCCACTGACCATGTGCCCCTTCTAATATGATTTAATAGTTTTTAATGAGGTTTTTGAATTACTCCTAATTTTTGTCGAAGATTTTCAGAAGTACTCCTGGGCAAAGGTTTTGTGAAAATGTCTGGAATCTGTTCTTTGGTGTCTACATACACTATTTTAACTATTTTTTGGGTAACCTGATCTCTTAGGAAATGGTATTTAATTGGAATGTGTTTGGTTTTATAATGCATTATTGGAATTTTAGATATGATTATGGCACTAATGTTATCACAATTAATAGTAATGGGATTATCATATCTTATTTGTAAATATTTTAATGTTTGCTTCATCAAAAGAACTTGTCTGCAGCAGGATGTATCATCAATGTATTCTACCTTTGTTGTGGATAGTGATGTGGATGTTTTCTTCTTACTTATCCATGCTACCAGATATTTTCCTAGAAAAAATGCTCCTCCATTGGTGCTTTTCCTATCATCTATACTACCAGCCCAATCTGCATCAGTGTATGCAGTTAGATAGAAGTCATTTTATTTTGGATACCATAATCCAAGTTCTAAGGTGTCTTTAAGATATATGTATATTCTCTTTACTTATTTTAAGTGAGTTTCTTTAGGTGCATATTGGAATATCCCCATGAGTCCTATAGCCTGTATGATATCAGGTCATGTTGTTGTTGAATAGAGAAAACTTCCAATCATTGATATGTACATCATTTGGTACAATTTTGGTGAATCGTCTTCTGGGCTTAGTTTACATCTAGTGACCATGGGAGTACTCATAGGATTATTGTCATCCATTTGAAATTTCTTTAGAATTTCCTTGACATATTTGTCTTGGGAAACAAATATTCCATTTTTTGTTTGATTTACTTGTAAACCTAAGAAAAAGACAGTTCTCCCAACATAGATATTTCAAATTCTTCTTGAATTTTGGTTGAAAATTTTCTACTTAGTGTAGTAAGATTACTTCCAAATATGATAACACCTACATATACCACCAAAAAAATCATGTTTTGATCCTCAATTTTGATGTATAAGTCGTTATCAGTAGTCCCTCTCTTATATCCTTGTTTTTGTAGGTACTGATCAAGCCTTGAGAAGCATGTTCTAGGGGCTTGTTTAAGACCATACAGAGCCTTTTTTAGCTTGCACACATAGTCCCAATTTTCTGTTAACATGAATCCTTATGGTTTCTCAACATAGACCTCTTCTTCAAGTGTTCCATTAAGGAATGTTGATTTGACATCCATCTGATAGATTTTGAATTTTTTGAAGCATGCAAATGCCAAGAACATTCTAATGGCCTCAAGTCTTTCTACTGGAGTGAAAGTCTGTTCAAAATCAATACCTTCTACTTTGGAATATACTTTTCAATCTAAATTGTATTTGTTATTTATAATCTCCCCATTTTCATTTATTTTGTTCCTGGATATCCACTTGGTTCCTATCACATTATTGTCCTTGGGTCTTGGAACTAGTTCCCAAGTATGATTTTTCTCTATTTGGTCTAGTTCTTCAATCATTGATTTTATCCAATCTTCAATTTTGATAGATTATTTAACTGATGTAGGTTCTATTAGGGATAACATTTCTTGTTCTGATTCAAAAGAGAGTTTCCTTCTTGTTTCCACTCCTGCACTTTTATCTCCAATAATCTAGCTTTCAGGATGATTCTTTTGAACTCTTTTTGATGGATCTCTTGGAAAGGGTGTTTCTTCATTGTCTTATTCATAATAATGTGGTTCATTTTCCTATGTTTCATTATTATCATCTTCTTGTTGAGATTCCACATCATCATCTTCCCGGTGAGATTTTACATCATCATCTTCTTGTTGATATTTTTTATCAATGCCATGGGATATGCTCTTTTTTAGATTATCTATCTTTACATTGGCACTTTCAACTATCTTTAGTAGTATAATATTATAACATATGTATGCTTTCTTATTAAATGTATATCCTAAGAATATTCCTTCATCAGATCTTGGATCAAACTTTCTTAGGTTATCTTCATCATTCTTTATGTAACATCTACTTCCAAAAGTTCTAAAGTGTTTTACAGATGTTGGCCTTCCAAACCATAGTTCATAAGGGGTTTTGTCATGGTTGGGTCTCAATTGAGCTCTATTAAGTATGTGGAATATTGTGTAGATTGCATCCCTCCATAATTTGTCTCGAAGCTTGGATTCATTTAGCATGATTCTTGCAACATCTTAAACTGTTTTGTTTTTCCTTTATATCACTCCATTCATTTGAGCAATCCTGGGAGATGAAAAATGTCTTTTGATACCATGATTTTCACAGAATTGAATGAAATATTTAAAGGTTAATTCTCCTCCATTTTCTGATCTCAGAAATTTAATTTTGAGATTTCTTTCGTTTTCTACCAGGGATTTTTATATTTTAAATTTCTCAAAGGCTTCTGATTTTTCTTTTAGAAAGAATACCCAGGTCAATCGTATGGAATCATCAATAATCAACATAAAATATTGTTCACCATAAGTACTTTTGTTTTTGGTTGGTCCACATAGATATGTGTGAATAAGCTCTAACGGTTTTGTTGTGTAATTCTCTTTTGTTTTGAACCTAACTCTTGTTTGTTTTCATATTTGACAATGTTTACAAATATAATCTGAAGGCTTAATCACTTTTAGCAATTCCATGACTGCCTTTTTATGGTTGGCTTTGATCAAGTTGTCAAATATTAAATGTCCCAACCTTCTATGCCATAGCCAACTTTCATCTACTTGGCTTAAACAACATTTTTATTCTTAATCTATATTAAGGTTGTACACATTGCGAGATGTTCTTGGTGCAACTGCCACTAGATTTCCAGTGTCCTTTTTTCTGATCTCACATTTCAAAGAATCAAACGTAAGTATATGACCCTGATCACATGTCTGACTTACACTTAGGAGATTATATTTGAGATTTTCTACCAGAAGTACATCTTTTTCTTTGGTTTTAATATTTCCTAAACTAAAAGTGCCTTTTCCCAGTATCTTGGCTGACATGTTATCTCCAAAATTTACTTTTATTTTTCCTTTATTATTTAATTTGATAAATTTACTTTGATATCCAGTCATGTGTTTAGAACATCCATTGTCTATATACCATTGACATCCTTGATTTCTTTCATATAAGGCTACATTGCACTCTGTTTGCTTTTTCTTCCACATTCACTAGCTTTATGACCATAGTTGTTGTATTTGTAACATTCAACATTGTAGTCTTGTAAGGGAGAGAAGGAGTTATAGTTTCTTCTTTTTGCATTATCGTTATTATTTCCATATCTTTGAAAATTCCTTGGATTGAAATATCTATAAGATTTACAGTGTATTACTTTATGTCCAAAATTTTTTCACGAATAACAATAACCTAGTGTTATCACTAAAAAATCATCTGCAACATTGCACACAATGGTTGAAGAAAGACATCAATGCCAACAACAATTAGTACACCTACAACTTCAAATCCATTAAAAAGGCACAAAACTATACATTTGGTTCAAAAATTAAAGTGCACAAATTCACCAAAGGAAGCGCACACACAGTGCACAGAATGCGCAGGCTAACATGGCCTTCAACATGCACTATGCGCACGATGCACGATTGTCTACGAGAAAATATGAACACTACTCATGAATGACACATTTATGAATCTTGTCAGCCTCTCAACCACTTCTAGTCCGACCCCCAACATGATTTGACACTCAAATCTGAGTGAAATCTAGCTTGGAGGTTGGTCAACGGCTAGGAAGTACCCTAACAGGCCCCTTGTTCACACTATGAACCATTTGTATCTTGCCATGAACACTATAAATATGTGACATGGGTGTGCTAGAAAAACAATAACTTCAAGGTATTGTTATGCCGCAATAATGCTCCTTGGAAAATCCTCTTTTCTCCTAGAATCATTCAAGCACTATAGCAAGGGACATTACACTCACCTCTTGAGAGGATTGGCATTGTATTTCTTCACCATTGACACTTTCCATTGCATGAAGAGAATATATCTCTATTAGGGAACTCAAGAGCCCTCCCAAGGAGGAAGAGGGGATTCATAAGTCCCTACCTTTCTCTACGGTGTTAGCCTATCAATATATTGATCCATTGGTAGCCATATGATGGTCAATTTTTTCTTTTCATGGTTCTAGTTCTTGCAAGCTTCTCTAACATTTATTTATTTTTGTTTTTAGTTTTATTTCCTTGTTTCATGTGTATTTGGTTATCTAATCAACTCACAAACCTCTATTTTGTTTAGCTGACTTAACTAAGCATGCAAGTGTTGTGTTTTTTCTCACCCATGTGACAAAACCAACACAACGGATTGGAGACCATATTGTGGATCGGTATCAAATTCCTCCCTATTTAATTATTGAGAGAACTTCTTTCTAATTGTTTTGATATGCAAGTACCAAAACCGTCCTAGTCCATCCTTCCAAATTAAAAATTCAGAGCCAAGGCAAGAGAAGTTCACTTGGAAATTTGTTTGACCATGTGTGACAGGAAGTGCACGGACTTCAAGGCACATAGAGGCTCACTCTGCGCATTATGTGCCCTATGTGCGCCTGTCAAAACTGCATCTGATACATAAGTTCATTTTTTGCAAATTGTAAGGGTTTTTATGAGTGGTTTGAGGGCCCCTAGCCTTCGGATTTTAATTTCCTGCACTTTGTAAAGAAACCACACTTCACTTAGAATCCTTTCTCATAAGAAAGATTAGCTAAAATAAGCACATAGGGGTAAAAAGAATCACTATTCTTCTCTTTTCTTTGTTGCCAAATGGATGACTCATTTAGCATTTAAAATTTTGAGTTGAAGTTATTTCTTTTTCAAACACAATCAATTAATTTGGGACTAGAAATGAATTGTAACCATCAAGTATGCTCTTCCCCCGCACCCAATTGTGATCTTGGGAATCAAAAAATGTGGTTGAAAGGAAATTTCATGTCCCTTTAAAAATCATTAGGATAGGACAAATACCCCCTAGGGTACCTCTTAGTTTTGGAAATTATCTTAAAGCATTGTAAGGGCCCATACATGCCCATATGTTTGCAATCTTAGGATAGTGTTTAAAATCTTTCTTAGTTTAGACAACACTCTAGGAAAGTTTAAAAGATCAAGTAACGGGCCCATACATGAAAAGATGTCTACAATCCTAGGAGAGTTTCAAAATATTTTCTAGTTTAGGAAACATTCTAGGGAGTTTAAAAGGATCAAGTAAGGACCCATATCTCCACATTTCTAGTTCTTTAGGGCTTTAAATATTCTGCAATGTTGTACCAAAGAAACATAGTAATATAGGTAGGAATATTTGTAAAGACCCCATGAAGTTGACATGCTGCAATCTCACACTTAACTTATTAAAATATTATACACACTTTTCACTTTCTTGTGCACAAAGCCAGTCATCACACATAGAATTTCTATTAGAATAGTGGAGGTCGAAGTAGGATTTTTTTTTAGTACCCACAAATTACTTCAAAAGAACTCCAAAAGATCTAGCTACTTCTTTGGAAATTATCCACACCAATTTAATTCAAATGAGGTTGGTCCATGGTCCGAATCTCTGAGCCCACCACATCTAAATATTTTCTAAGAACTCTCTAAATTTTCCTCCACAGGAGGTGCCAAAAGAAATGTTTTGGTCTAGGTAGGATATCCGGGGTAGGCATCCAAATAACCCCCCATTATCAGGTTCTCACATTTTGAAACAATAGAATTTTAGAATAGGGATATTTCAAATCCTCCAAGTCAAGTGTTCCTATACCATAAGGCAGGGAGATACCCATGAAGGGTCGAAAGCTGAGGTCCAGTTGTTCTACACATCCCTCCTTGAGTCACCCAACTCTTGTGAGGGTATCCATCCCGTGACCTATTTCTTAGGCTGAAAATCTAAATTTTCCACTTTGAATGAGGTACTTAGTGGCCAAACATAGGATATCTACCCAGGTGGCAGTTGTGGGCTGAAATCACACCTTGATCATATTTTGTGTGGCTATTGGGAAATATCACCAGCTCTTTCAGGATCTGCACCCTCTACCCCTCATTATAACTGATTATTTCAACCTTCACTAGTTCCGCTTCCGGTGGCTTCAAACCCCACTGTCGAGTGCTATTGGAAGGCTCAGTGCTAAATTGAGAGGAAGGAGGATAATTCTTTTTAGGATACAAGCATTTATTTTCATTTTTCCCACGTGGACAAAATCCACCTATCCACGTGCTTGTTTATTTTACAATTGATTTATGTATGATGTTCATTTGATTACATGAAATTGTGAGTTATACTATCTTGTGAAGGTCAAAAATATAAAAATATCTTGTTCATTTATTTTTCTCTAGTCACCATTTGCACACATTCACTTTTCTAGTCAGGACCATAGGGGAACCACAGAAACCTCGTCATTCTTGATGCTTGCAGAATCTCCCTCTTATTCTAGGAGGAGTCCCAAGTCTTGCCAACTCACCAGCTCAAACATACCACACCCTAGTGAGTGATACTATTTTGGGATCATCTTTACTTGGTTCCACTTTGCTTGGGTCAAACACCCAAGGCCATCCATCTATTGTCTCTCCTTCACAAGGAGTCGGGGGTCAAACTTCTTCTTAAGGAAGAAGCACAAACCCACCAAATCCCTCTCAAGGGACAGGGCCATTACCTACACACAGAATGGTTGGAACTAATCCTCCACCAAATCCCCCCATGCCATACTTGGCATCCGTCAACATTCCTGATTTAACCAAACTCACAAATGATCATGTTTTGCATGACACCACTTGGCCCAATATGCCTACCAAATTGCCTTTAGATATTTCAAAGTTTCGAGGAAAACCAGGGGAAGATCCTGCCAACCATGTTATGACCTTCCACTTATGATGCTCTTAAAACAAAATCATGGATGATTTCATCCACTTCAGGTTATTTCAAAGCACTCTCATGAGTTCATCAACCAAATGGTATGTGGACGAAAAATCAAGGGCCCATGTGAACTTTGAATCATTGGCCAAGGCCTTTTTGTCATTTTTCCAATTACTAGTTCGTCATGACATTGGTTTAGAACTCCTCTCTGAGTTCAAACAAACCATTGCTATCCATATCACTGACCACATCCATGAATGGTGTCGGCGACATAGTTTGTGTAAAGTACAAACCACCAAAGAACAACATCTTGATTGGTCTCTTAAATCGATCGTCCCTGTGATTGAAAAGGATGTAGCATCCAATTTTCCTTAATCAGAAGAGGAGGCCATAAGAAAGGCCCAACAATTTGACCTCATATATGCTCAATCAGGTTACTTGTACAAAGTATTTCCTGATGCACCTAGACCCATACCATTCGGCCAGGAAAAACCTAGGATGTCCCATGCAACAAATGGGTTGATTGGTTCTATGACACATATCAACCCTTACGACCACCCATCACCCACTT
>SNQJ01S0017109.1:66217-77561 GCA_010110895.2 Picea sitchensis | reverse complement strand
TTGGGGGGACCCCCACTGGCACCCATGATGCATCTGGTCTCTCAACCAAGTACGAGTTCACCCCCAACCCCCACATATAACCCCAATAGTAGTGGAAGTGCTTCAACTTCTTATACACCATATGGATCATCTTCATAAAACAAACCATATTTTCCATTCTCTGATCCTCCCCAGTCGGTTCCTCCTCCACTACGACAACCACATGCCAATGTTAACTTTGTTCAACCCTCTCCCATTCAACATGTTCATGATTTTGAACAGTTGAATATGAAAAATCCCGCTCACCAGCTGAATAATTCCAAGAAGAAAGTAGAAAAGAGAAACAATAACAACCCAGGACCAGGAGGAAATGACTCCCAACAAAACCATCCCGCTAGGGGAAACCAAAATCAAATCAATGAAAACCCCCAAGGGGGAAATAATAACAATCAATGATGACAAGGGAAGGACAATAACCTCATAACTAACTTCCCTTTCTCTCTATGTGGTGATTATGGACATTATACTCACCATTTCCCCCAAATTGTCGATTACAAACAGATGAAATAATCCATGAACACAGAATTCTCTCCGACACTGCCTGCCCCTTAGCAGACCCCAAACAATTATTTGCAACCACCACCTCTGGACATTTAAAAAAACCCTATTACACACCAAGTTGTGATGAATACCCAATAAGAGATAAAATCTGCCCCACCACAAATAGGAAAATATCAAGACTCAGGTCCCAATCAAACTAAAAATATAGCCAATCGCAATATCCTCCACACCAGCAAGGAAGATATTATTCTACAAACACGCGGTTGTCAATACAGAGTCCCTCTCTAATCTACCCCAACCACCTCAAGAAAAAATACAGATATATTTAGACAACCATTGATGATCCCACGCCCTAACACTGAACCCAATCCTCTTATACCCTGCGTACCACTACGACAAAATGTACATAACCCTCAAGCTAGGGAAAGACATAACTACAGTTTGGTCGATGACCTAGCACAGTCTCCTCCAGCCATGTCTGTGTTGGAGGTCCTCCAAACCTTTCCATCACAATGTAAGTCTTTTCTTTCTGCCTTGGGGGCAGTCGACCTAGCTGATACTCAACTCATCACCTTTGATTTAGATAGCGGACAACCATGCCTCCCTGCCCTAGTAGATTTTTAGATACCAGTTAAGATATGGAACATCACAGTTCAATGGTGCATAATCAATGAAGGTGCATCCACATGCATCATGTCCAAAGTAGTATGGAGAAAAATCGGATCACCTGAGTGAGTACCATCTTCCATCACCCTGATAGCTTATGATGATCGACCATCATCCCCTGAAGGGCTCTTCCAAAATGTCCCTATATAAATTGGAGGAAAAACAATCTTGATTGACATTGAAATTATTAATGCCCAACTTGATTACAATATCTTGTTCAGACGTAGCTAATTGTATGCTATGAAGGCGATATCCTCTTATGTGTGTCATACAATTGTGTTTGCCCACAACAGGAAAATCATCATCATTGACCATATTACACATTACGATCCCAATCATTCTACCAACATTGATAACATCCTCCCTCTTGTATTTTCTAGCTCGGATGATTTTTCAGTCATCGGCATTGATCCTAGAATATTCAAGCACCCAGCCTTGTTAGGGACTTATCATGGAACACCACCTCTCCTCAACCCTTCTATTTCATCTCAAGTGTGTGTAGTGTCTTCTAACAAAACAGATATCGGAGACAACAATCCTCTCATTAAGGCCCCTCCCCATATCAAAGTTCCACCAGTCAGAGAACCACTACCTCAGGAATTTCCTGAAAACATCATTGCACCACTTATCCCAGATTTTTCCCCTCTCCAAGGGAAAATCCTGGTCTAGGAAATAGTCCCCTAGGACACTACCCAAATATTGGCATCATATCTCATAGGTAATGACCTTAGCATATTTTTCACAATAGGTTTATCTATAAGTTCTTCTCTTGATGCTCTCGTTGAATTAACCACTTCATCTACCCTATGAAAGTATTCAACAATGTTCTCTTTTTCTTTCATTTTTAGATTTTCAAACTTAGTTCTATAGGTATATAATTTTTCTTCCCTGACTTTTGTATATCCTTCATATAAAACCTCCAATTTGTCCCATATTTCTTTAGCTGACTTACAATGCATAACCTTCACACATATAAAATTTGTCAATCCTCCTAGAATTGTATTAACTTCTCTTGAGTTTTCATTGCATAGTTTCTTTCCTCCAGCATCTTTGGGTGGAGTAGTTGGTGCAGTATAAACATCTACAACAAATTTCCAGATAACAAAACCAAGATCCAACAAGAATTTTTTCATTCTTATTTTCCATATAACATAGCCACCTCCATTGAACAATGGTTCTTTGTTGTTAGACATTCCCTCTAGTTTTTAGATTGTGCTGAAGGCACCTGCTCTGATACCAATTGTTGGAATACTGAGAGGCGGGGGGGGCAGTGAATCAGTGTTACCCTTTTTCAAAAATTAGCAGTTAATTTTATATTTTGTTAATTACCACAATAAATCAACAATGCACTTGTTTGTAAAATCAATTATATAAATATAATTAATAGGAATTACAATGCTTTTATGAAGAATAGTGAAGGACACCAATCCTTTTTAGAGCACCAACTATAGTAGACACAAATCCCCTTCTTGAGGGCACTAACCCTGGGAAGCACCAACCCTAGGAAGCACCAACTCCCTTATCTTTAGGGCACCAACCTAGGAAGCACTGACTCACTTGTCTTTAAGACACCAACCCCAAGAAGCAACAACTCCCTTAAATTACACTTACTTAGAAAACAATATGAATCCTTTCGTGCTCCTCCCTTCCACCCTCACTTCATAAGAATCATCAATTATTCTTCTTGGAATATGCTTCTATTTTGATCTTCTGATATGGACTACAAAGACACTTTATTCTCACCATTATTTCTTGTTTATTTAATCTTCAAACTAGTGTGAGCTATGAAGCATTGTGTCCCTTTGTTTGGACCATCACACCTCTTCATTTTAAATTAATAATAATATCTATTATTATTCAAACATTATTGTGAAGGTTTTTAATTTGGTGTCAGTGATTTTCATAAATCAATCATAGATATGAAATTATTTCATTTTTAACTCGATTCCATGTCTTTGCAAATATTGCAAAAATCAAATTCTGCGGAGGCGCTTCCTTCAAACCATTTACATGTGACCATATGCGCAAAACCACAAGATTATTAATTTAAGTGATGCTCCTAGCACTTCATGTCTTTATGTGTTCATAACCTATGACCAAGGGCTGGAACCTAGTCCTCCAGACTTCGGCCTTTGGGCATTTTCTCTCTCATCCAATCTTCTGGAGCTTCAAATCCCCGAAGTGGTTACCTCTCACAAGGGTTGATCCGATGGTTGGTGTGATTCTTGGAAACAAATCAATGGTCTAGATCCAATCCTTACTTATCCTTCTACTGCTTAATCCAATGGTTATGAATTAATCCAAGGTTGAGATGGATGACCATTATTTACTTCGGGACTTCGAGAATTTGGGGCTTCGGAGGTCCAGGTAATTGTTGTTTCAATTTCCTCCAGTGTTTTTCAATGCCAAAGTGGTCAACATGGGAGTGCTTATGTATATTTCCACTACGTTTTGATCCAACAGTCTTGTGAGAATCCAAAGGATCTTATATCAACGACCGACGTTAGTTCATGACTTTGTGCTTCAATGCTTCGGGCAACTACTGGTGGTAGATGCTAGTTTCTCCCAGAGGACATACTCCTGGAGTGACGTAAATTGTTGACATCACTACTAATGTGGCACTCACAAAATGGTTTCCACATGTCACCTAGATTTGTGATTTAGGTAACCTAATGTGCCATCTGAACCTAGACACTTGTCACCATATGATTGCTCCACATGTCCTTGTTTACGTGTTCCTGCTCACATGGATCTCCTAATGTGTTGAATGTCGTAGGTTCATATGAATCCTTGATCCAACGAATGTGATCAATTCTTATTTCAATGGTCTAGATTCATTTTGACCATTCATGACTTAGGGGCTCTGGCTACTCAAACTCTGAGAGGTTCAATCCCTATGGAGTGCATTTCGTCGAAGTAGATCGGAGGCTCTATTTTTGATCTGCAGTTGAGTGGACGGTCCATGCTACCTCCAGAAGGCATTTTGTTAATTCTCTTCTCATTGTGCTCTTTTTAGGATCTTGACCATGAATCTTCCTTCTTGACAGATGGTGAGATCTTACTTAGGAGCTTTGGCTCTTTGGGAGTCTGGGTTACTATAATTCCGAGGTAGTTCAATCCCTCTGGAGTGGTTACTAAGATGACTGCTTATTGTCAGTTGTTTAGTACACCTTAGACTATCCTTCCACTACACTTGATCTAAGGGTCATGATTCATCTTGGAGTAGATCAACGATCAAAGATGATTGCAGAGTCCCAACTAGCATGATGTTTAAAATCATCATCGAGTTTTACAATGGAAACTGCTCATCGATAGTGGAACCGATGCCAACCATTGATCTTGCCAAATATACACATTGACGGTCTAGGAGGATTACGAAGGTTAAACATGAACGGATGTTATTTTTGCCTCTGATATTTGTAATTTCTCTCCACCGTAGATCTTACTTGTGCTAATCCAATGGTCGAGACTTAATAGTGTGTTGATCTGATGGTCCTTCTCTGCAGTTCCCAGATCTGACGACTGATGTAGCATTTTGTTGAATGAATCCTTCGATGGTCATGATATAGTATGATTACTTATTGAAAAAATATTGTGCGTCATCTCTTTTGATATTCGATTAATGTTCTTCCTTCTGATCTTTTCATTGTTATTTCTTCTTCGCTTTTAATAATGTTCTTCTGCACCCTATTTGTCATCAATGACAATTCATCATAAAAAATCATCATCACATCACAATGATCTTCGAATGTTGACATCAATGACAATATGTCCAACAGGGAATAGCAGGAGACTTAGGAGAGATGAATATCCCACTGAAACCAAGAGCTAAGCCAGTGTGTTAGAGGTCTTACAGGATAAATATGAGGTGTAAGGAGAAGGTGAAAGCTGAAATAGATAGGATGTTGGACACAAGAATCATTGAAATAGAAAAATAATTTAAGTGGATCAGTTATATGGTGGTGCAGGACAATAATATAGGGGGAATCAAGATTTTCATAGATCTAAGGAAGTTAAATTATGCATGCTTACATGACCCACTTCCAACACCATTCACGGATGAGGTACTAGAGAATGCAGGAGACCAGGAAACTTACTCTTTTATAGATGGATTCTCTAGGCACCATCTGATAAGAACCATACAGTAATATAGACACAAGACCATGTTTTTGATGGAATGGGGAAGTTATGAGTACACAGTTATGCCCTTTGGATTGAAGAATGCCCCTGCAGTGTTTTCTAGGGTAGTAGTTATAGCATTCAAGGAGATCATCCATAAGTTCTTAGAAGTATACTTGGATGATTGGATGATGTTCAGTCTATTTAAGGATCATATAGAAGTTCTTAGAATTATGTTGGATTAGTGAAGGAAGTGTCGTATTTCATTGAACTTGAAGAGGTTCATTTTTTACGCACTGTTTGGAATTCTATTAGGACATGTAGTGTGAAAATAGGGACTATTTCTAGATTCAACTAAGATTGCAGTCATTCTAGAGTTAAAACCACCTGCATCAGTCAGATAGTTGATGGTGACGTTGGGTCATACAGGTTATTATAGGAAATTTATCAAGGCATATGCACAAATCACAACGTTGATGGAGAAGTTATTAAAGAAGGAAGTGAGGTTTCAATGGGATGAAGACTGTCAGAGGGAGTTGGACACCCTGAAACATAAGTTGATGATCGTGCCAATTTTTATTTTTTTGGATTGGAACAAGAAGTTTCATGTACACATGGATGCATCATCCATAGCATTGGGCAGAATACTATCTCAACCAGGGGAAGGAGACATAGATCATCCAATTTATTTTGCAAGAAGGAAGCTTTCTATAGTAGAGACGAACTATACAACTATAGAAAGGGAAGGATTGATGATGTCCTATGAACTACATAAATTCATGAATTATCTATTGGGGTTTCACTTTAAGATGTATACAGACCATTCTGCATTAAAGTACTTAGTCAAAAAGCCAATTTTGGGGGGGAGAATATGCAAGTGGGTCTTATTATTTCAGGAATATGAATTTGAAGTCATAGTGAAACCAAGGAAGTTAAATGTAGGACTAGATCATCTATCACGCACATTTCCAGGGGAGGATGCATGAAATTTAGATGATTGTTTCCCATATGTGCAATTATTTGCAGTAAGGATGGTGAATTATTATTTCTCGCACAACGCACATTTTCTAAACACAAGCATGGCTCCATCCAAAATGACTGTAGAATAGAAGAAACAATTGGTAGTAAAAGAAATGGATTATCAGTTGATTGCGGGAAATTTATACAAGATGGGTGAAGATGGAATACTGCAACGCTATGTGCTAGAGCACGAAAGGCCAGTAATACTTGAATAAGCACATGATGGAATTGTTGGAGGACATTACACAGGGAGAGAAATTGTAGAGAATATTTTGTGCGTAGGGCTTTGGTGACCAACACTTCACAAGGACATGAAGGAATATTTATAGTCATGTGATGTATGCGAACGAGTGGAAAATTCATCTACGAGGGACAAAATGTCTTTGAATCCACAGGTTACATTATAATAATTTGATAAATGAGCCATAGCCTTTGTGGGGCCAATCACCCCCCAAGAAAGAAGAGCATGGGAAAGATATATCATTATTGCAATAGAGTATTTGACAATATGGATAGAAGCATCCCCCATTACAAACTCTACTGTGTAAATTGTTGCATGGTTTCTCTTTGATAATATAGTCACAAGGTTTAGATGTCTTCTCATATTACTCAGTGATTAAGGGACACACTTTCTAAGAAAAACAATTGTAGCATTAACTGAGGATTTCCAATTCATCACCAAAAGAGTACCCCATATCACCCTCAAGCCAATGGAACCATGGAAGATTTTAACAAGATTTTAGAGACTTCCTTGACAAAGATTTTCAATGTAGGGAGAGATGATTGGGACTTAAGAGTTCCTATAGTATTATGGGCTTATAGGACTACAAGTAAGAATTTGATAGGACAAACACCTTTCAGGTTTGTCTATGGACAAGAAGCAATAATGCCAATGGAGTTTCTTCTTCCCATCCTACACATTGCAACAATCATAGAGCTATTAGATATTGGCACCATAGAGTAGTGGTTGGCACAATTAGTACAGCTTGAGGAGGATCGTTTTGTCACAGGAATCCATCAATAGGTTCAGAAATGTAGAGAGAAGGCCTGGCATGATCGACACATTAAACAAAAGAAATTTCAAGTCAGATATTTAGTACTACTCTATGACAGCAAGTATATGCAACATCCAGGGAAGTTTCGAATGTACTGGTTAGTACCTTATGTGATTCAGAAAATCACAGAGACAAGTGTTGCACGGTTGGAAACCTTGAATGGAGAACTATTGGAAGGTATGGTGAATGGAAATCGATTGAAACTATATAGAGATGGTTGACAGGATGCACAGTAATTTGGGTTGCGCAGAAACACATGTATTATAGTAGTTGTATCATAGTAGGAAAGAAAAATAAGGAAAATAAAAATAAAAGGTAGATATAGGGAAAAGAAAAAGAGCGCTCAAATACCAAGGCATTATAATGTGCAAAGAATGAATGGTCATCACACATTATCTTAACACTGTGCAAAATTAGGAGATGATACATTGATGAGGTAAAGAATGAGGCATACAGATAAAACAATGATAAGCCAGTGCCCAATTTGGAAATGACAAGACCGTTAAAATAATTAAAGAAAGGAAATGAAGATTAAACAATGGGAGTGACAGGTCATAAAAGTGCCATATAAGTCTTAAATGGGAAAAGCTACTGGAAATCACGACAGATTGGCAGTACGAGGGATAAATCACACAATGTATTTGTCCATCAAGATGAAATTATGGAACAACTCATCAAATAAGGTGATGGATTGTACAAGTTAGATAAGGTAGGATGGGATGGGTACGATCGACACAAAATCACAAACACATAAGAAGATCGTTAAGTTTAAATAATTCTTGCATAGCAATAAGAGAGAACAAGAGAGAACCGGTGAGCATAGTCGAGCTAGAGATTTCAGAGAACATACATAGTGCAAGTTCAGGAACATTTCACCCAAGATGAACGGGGAAAGATATTATAGAAGCACCATTGACTCCCCCCGGGATGAGTAGGGAAGGAGTTATGCTTGGCAAGACTGTTAGCCTCAATTTTGCAGATCATGCCATTACCGATGAACAACCATTTTTTGAGCTGGCTAGGAAAAAATACTCAGGCATTGAGAGCGTATTGGATGCAGGAGATTGCATCACTTCAAATGTAGATTTGAATGGAATCATTAACATGTTCGAGGGTTATGAATGCTTCATGACAGTAAATGAGAAGGAATTGGATCAGGATCCCACTAAAAGAGAAGTTTCCAAAAAATTGGCATCGTATACGATGCCCAAACTGAACCTGAAGGATTTACTAAGGGGCATAGGAAAAGAGGAGGATGGTATCGGGATCAAGAAACCTCAGCGGATTATCGACAAAGAATATGATTATAGGAATATGAGTCTTAACAAAATTATTTACACCGGTAGAAGTGATGTTTTTTTCCATGGGAAACACGACCTCTGATCTTGTCGTCCGGACTTAGGCCACCATTAGGAGGGAATAATCTTTCAAGACAGAGAAGGTAGAAAATATAAGGCTTATTTCAAAGAACTAGAAGGAACAGAAGGAGAAGGATAGGAAAGTGTTAAAAGAAAAGGATGAGGATGAGAGCATGGCTAATAATACCCAAGAAGCAATCCAAAAGTTATATAAAGAAATTCGAGAAGTTCCCCTAATAGTCGAAGTGACTATGGAAGAACAAGTGAAGATGATCATTGCAGTCATTAAGGGCTTATGATCACAAATAGAAGACTTAAATCCAAGGATCATTCCAGAATTGCCACCATAGGTGTGCGAAGGAAGAAAGAGAACAACAACCACAACAGTTGCCAACATCAATCAGATTGAGGGAGAATGCATGAAACGTTTTAAGGAGAACACGCTAGTGTGGATAGAGTTGATAAAGGCCAAGCTAAGAGAGGTGCAAGAAAATATACAAAAGGAGGCAGAAAGGGTGGCGACATTACCATCGGTAGCGTGCATGAAAACCATTCTATCTCAATGATAGGAATAGGTAGAAGTGAAGAAAATGAGGGATCATCAAAAGATCCTGCACGAGAGACTGGGCCCACAGCAAGAAGAGGTAGTGTAGGTAATTGGAGAGTTGGCTATGGTGTAGGGTAGAGTCAAGCAATCTACGGTGGAAGTAGAGGACAAACTTAAACACTTGGTCATGTAAGGAGCATAGGACATACCAGTAACAAAGGCCACAATCATCAAAGAAGTAGAGGGGGAAAAGGCGGCCTTGCAAAACCTCATTTCGACGAAGAGTAGGAAACAAGCCTGATTGGCTCGGGACAAGCCACAAGTGAGTGTTGGGGGCTTGTTGGAAAGGAAGTCTGAATTTGTTTTTGCAGTTTGGAAAACGTTTTGAGGAAAATTCCTAAGTAGATGAAAAGTGCGTAGAGGAAGAAGGAAAGATAGAGAGCGCACAACTGAGGCACATCTAGTAGGAAAGTGTGCAGAAGGATGAAAGTGTGAAAAAAGAAGACAACACATAGCTATAAGAATAAAGAAAGGAAATAAATAATAACAGGAGAATGACAATCCAACATTCCATAAATAGAAGAACAACAGAAAAGCAACATGAAGGATGAAAAGCAGAAGAAAGGCGTCGAACAACCAATTAACTAAGTTGGCCATGCATTGTAATGGGATATTTTTAGGATTAGTAGATTAGGGTTTTTATCCCTAGATTTTGATATAAATATGTAATGGGTTGAGAGAATAGGGGTTCTCTGTGTGGTTGGGTCATCGTAGTTGTTATCATTGTTTCGGGTTCAGTCAGTTGGTTCATCTAGGTATTATTCTGATGAACTTTGATTATGGTAGATTAGGTTATGTTACAATTTGATTGATACTGGGTCCATAGTGAATGATGTAACATTCGAAGGTTGAGAAGGATGAATAAAGGAATGATAAAGATATGTTACAAAATCTTGTGTTGACTATGTTTATGTGTTTTCTTATGAATACTATTTGCATGCATCGTAGAAAAGTTTCATATGATAGTTAAGCATGGTGTAATGATTTATGACAGTGATAGTAAAAAATCTATACAGTAAAATGGAATATGACAAGTATAGGAATCTAAACCATGAGTATGTTGATAACAAAACATAACAGAGTTAAGTGCACAACATAATAAGGAGGAATGAACCCAATGTTTGCCTGTCATTCCCTTACTACCGTAGAAGCCTGGTTCTTGCAATCCCGATAGATACCTCGAGTGAGACTTTATATGCACAATCAAGTGATGTCGAAAGGGTCGATGTCAGGTGGGTTTTGATGGTCTTAGATAACCCAAACCCTGGGTCTTAAAACCCGTGCACAAAACAACACCAACATCTCTGCTATGAATGATAGAGGATAAGTGAATATCGACAGTTACAAAAAATATTTTGTAACAAGGGGGAGGGATATAAGGTTAGGGAGGTAAATATCCAACAAGAGTAAAAGAGAGATTGAGAGTGGGATGGAGATATTGAGGGATCAGGTAGAAAGAGCGGGGGTATAGAAATAAGGGAAGGGAGAGAGAGATCCAAGAAGAGTAGAAGATAGGTCAAGAATGAGATGGAGAGAGTTAGATAGGGAGGTAGAATGAAAAAGAGAGAAATATGGGAAGAGAGAGAGTGAGAGTGAGACTAACAACAAGGAGAGAGAGAGAGGGGGGGGGATGAGGGGGAGGGGAGAGAGGGAGGAGGGAGATAAATAGATGGAGGGAGAGAGTCGAAGAGGGGGGATATAGAGAGGGAGTGGATGCGAGAGTTTGAGGCATGGCGAGGAAAGGGTTATGTTATGGTCATGGTCTAAGTTTAGGTATGGGTCTTGACATGCCTTTCTAGGTCTAGTTCAAGGGAATTTCTTTCCTTGGCATGCCTTTCCTTTCAATTTACCACTCTTGCTAGAGTGCAAGAGTGTGGAAGGGAGAGAGAGGAAGACAAAGAGGGGAGGTAGAGAGTGAGTGTGTTAGAGTGTGGTAGGGATATAGAGGAAGAGATAGAGGGGATATATAAAGTGTGTGT
>SNQJ01S0017109.1:42884-66135 GCA_010110895.2 Picea sitchensis | reverse complement strand
ACTGTCCATATGTTGTATAATGTTAATGATCACTTGAGGAAAGATTAAGAATATTTTAATAGACTTATAATTGTTTAAGCTCAAAGAAAACTGATTCACCCCCCCCTCTAAGTTGTATTAGTAATTTCAACAGAAATAATCCATGAACACACAATGCTCACCGACGCCACCTGCCCCTTAGCAGGCCCCAGAAAATTATTTTCAACCACCACCTCTGGACATTTTAAAAAACCCTATTACACACCAGGTTGTGATGAATACCTAACAAGAGATAAAATATTCCCCACCACAAATAGGAAAATATCAAAACTCAGGTCCCAATCAAACTGAAAATCTAGCCGATCAAAATATCCTCCACACCAGCAAGGAAGATATTCTTCTGCAAACACATGGTTGTCAATATAGATTCCCTCTCGAATCTACCCCAACCACCTTGAGAACAAATCCATATATATTTGGACAACCATTGATGATCCCACACCCTAACACTAAACCCAATTCTCTTATACCCTGCATACCTCTACGACAGAATGTACATAACCCTCAAGCTAGGGAAACACATAACTACTGTTTGGTCAATGACTTAACACAGTATCCTCCAACCATGTCTGTGTTGGAGGTCCTCCAAACCTTTCCATCACAACGTAAGTCCTTTTTTTCCGCCTTGGGGGCAGTCGACCCAACTGATACTCAACTCATCACCTTTGATCTAGATAGCAGACAACCACACCTCCCTGCCTTGGTAGATTTGTAGATACCAGTTAAGATCTAGAACATCATAGTTCAATGGTGCATCATCAATGAAGGTGCATCCACATGCATCATGTCCAAAGTAGTATGGAGAAAACTCGGATCACCTGAGCTAGTACCATCTTCCATCACCCTGAGAGCTTATGACAATCGACCATCATCCCCTGAAGGGATATTCCAAAATGTCCTTGTATAACTTGGAGGAAAAACAATCTTGATTGACATTGAAATTATCGACGCTCCAATTGATTACAATATCTTGTTCAGATGTAGCTACATGTATGCTATGAAGGCGATATCCTCTTATGTGTGTCGTACAATTATATTCCCCCATAATGGGAAAATCATCATCATTGACCATCTTACACATTACGATCCCAATCATTCTTCCAACATCAATAACATCCTCTCTCTTGTATTTTCTAGCTCGGATGATTTTCCAGTCATCGACATTGATACTGGAATATTCAAGCACCTATCCTTGTAAGGGACTTATCATGGAACACCACCTCTCCTCAACCCTTCTATTTCTTCTCAAGTGTGTGTAGTCTCTTCTAACAGAACAGATATCGGAGACAATACTCCTCTCATTAAAGCCCCTCCCCACATCGAAGTTCCACCAGTCGGAGAACCACTACCTTAGGAATTCACTACACCACTTATCCCAGATTTTTCCCCTCTCCAAGGGAAAATCCTGGTCTAGGAAATAGTCCCCCAGGACATTACCCAAATCCCATTTTTCTACCCCCCACCTGGACTACAAGCATTCCAGGTAGCTTCTACTCTCATACTTCGAAACATGATTCTCGCAATCCCTGTATGGTATCTACATCCACCTGCTAGGTTCCTCCACCATCTCTCCCTCCCCAAACATAGGGATTACCGATGCAGATCCCAGCACAGGCTCCTACCACACCACCCTCACCCCCAGCTAGAGGAAACACCACTCTGACTACGAGTAGAAGAAGGAATAATGAGCGCATGGCTCTGCTCCCTCCCTGAGCTCAAAATCCTTGCGCATTTTGCGAAAGAGAAGGACACCCACTAACAGATGTCCTACTCTTCCCAAGTTGTGCAATATTATCCAACTCCCCAAAGAAACCCCATTGCTTACCACTCCACCAAGTACTTCGGTTGTTACTACAGATTCCTTAAACACACACAAGAAAGGGTTACAAACCAATTTCACTTGTGTTATATGCTCAGAATATGGCCATTACACTCATCATTTCCCAGCTCTACCTCAATTCCACCAAACATTAGCCACATTACGCCACACATATCGTCCTGAGCCCTCTCTGAAAATCCTTATTGAGGCTCACATTACTATAATTCGTTATATTTTGTGAATGAGGTACCATCCATAGTATCGTAAAATTTGGATTATGTCAAGTGAGACATCACACCCCATACAGTATCTCCTTTCTACGCCCTCACCCCTTTAGGACAATAACACTTACCCGTTGACAGTTCCTCCTACCATATCCCAGGATCTCGTGTCTTCTCTCATTTTCCACTGCGATGAAGATATCTTGGAGGAACTAACTACCCCCGTTTTCCCATGGAATGTGCTCCATGATCGAGCACTTTTTCTCTCACAAGAAGCCTTTCACCCTCCTACCCAAGCCTCCTCGTGTGCAATCGAAACCAAGGATTTCATTCCTCTGGGGCATATTGATTGGTTCAAAAACCCTATCCCTACCCTTGATTATTTTGAAGAAGGAAACATGGCCAACATCTCCGCCACAATCAAAATTGACATTTTGATTAAACCCGACATCATAGAAGAGATCACCATTAGAACCACATGCTCCCCTGAAGAACTCATTTCTTACAAAGCTCTCTTTCATGATTATTAGGATATTTTTTTCTGGTCATATACATAGATGCCTGGCCTCTATCCTTCTATAGTCGAACATCGAATTGACACATGGTCGGATATCACCCATATCCGTCAAAAGAAACGCCCCCTCCATCCATCCAAAGAAGTGGCTATCAAAGATGAAATTGACAAGCTATGTGCGACCGGGTACATTTACCCCATTTCGTATACTTCTTGGGTATCCAACCTCGTACTCGTTAACAAAAAGTAGGGAACTATTCATGTCTGCACCGATTTCCATGACCTCAACCATGCTTGTACTAAAGACAACTTCCCAACCCCTTTCATCGACCAAATAATCAATGATTGTTCCAACCACAAGGCACTATCTTTTATGGATGGGTTCTCCAGATACAATCAAATTCAGATCCACCCAACAGATCAATAGAAAACAACGTTTACAACACCTTAGGGTATCTTTTCCTATCACATCATGACCTTTGGACTCAAAAACATCAGTGCTACTTTCCAATGATCCATGACCTATGCTTTTTACGATATTTCTTGCATCATCCTTGCTTATTTGGATGACGTCACTGCTCGATCCAAAAAGAGAACCCAACATTTAGATGAATTACGCATCATTTTCCAATGATGTTGCCAATATAATATTTGCTCGAACCCCCTCAAGTGTGTATTTTGCGTCACTATCGGGTGCCTCCTTGGGTTCATTATATCCCAACATGACATCATTGTGGATCCCCTCAAGGTCCAAGCTATCAAAAAAAATCCACCACCTAGGAATTTATGCCAACTGCAAAGCTTGCAAGGAAAAACCAACTTTTTATGTCGCTTTGTCCCAGGCTATGCCACTTGCGCACATGGTTTCCTTTGCTTACTACATCATGATACCTCATTTCGAAGGGATAAACATGCTCAAACAACTTTTGATGATTTAAAATCTGCCCTATCCAATTCCCCTTTGATTATTCCCTGGGACTATGATCGCTATTACATCCTCTACTTATCATCCTCTGTTGTTTCAGTCACAGGATTCCTCATCCAATTAGGGTATGACGAGAGTGAACATGTGATTTACTACATTAGTAAAAACCTTTCAGGACCACCCTTGAAGTATAATCATGATGAGAAACTTGTGTTAGCAGTTGTCCTCATAGTCCAAAAACTACGGCATTACATCCTACTTCGAATGACCAAGGTCGTAGAAGATTCCAACCCCATGCAATACTTTCTTAGTCGACGAAAGATCCACGACAAATTTTCCCAATGGATAGTTATCCTCCAAGAATACGATCTAGAGTTATCTACTCCCAAAAGCAGGAAATATCTAGTTCTAGATGAACTCATTATGAATTTTCCCTCAGATGTCAAAGCCTCCTCCATTAATGAGGATTCCCCCGACGAACACCTCTTCTTCATTCCCTCCAATGACCACCGGTACGACGACCTCCTCGTCTAACTTCGTACACAAAAGTTCGGATATCACCTCTCTCATGATGACCATTGACGCATTCACCATCAGGATCCCCGATACCTCCTCATCGGGGACATTCTCTACCGAAGAGGGGTTGATACCATCCTTTGACAATGTCTTACCATCAACGAAGCCAACAGAGCCTTGAAATATTTCCATAGTGGCACTTCCGATGGTCACCTCTCGGGTATGCCCATCACCCAAAAAATCATTTGAGCAATCTACTTCTGACCACTTTGTTTCATAATTGCATCCACGCAGTCAAGTGATGCGATAAATTCCATCTTTATGCAAACAAAGCATGAGCTCCACCAGCTCTTCTACACCCATTCATCACAACCAAACCCTTCTGTAAATGGGGCATAGACTTCAAGACTTTCCATCCACCATCCAGTAATGGACACAGGTACATTGTCCTAGAAGTGGATTACTTTACCAAATGGGCCAAAGCCATGCCCACATTTAACAACATTGTTGACACAACAACACATTTTTCTTCAACCATGTCATTACCCCATTCATAGTCCCACAACAATTAGCTTCCAATCATGGTAAACATCTTGAGAACTAGATCGTTGCATAACTCTCCTCAAAATTAGGATTCACCCATGAGTTTGCCTCCCCATATTACCCTCAGTCCAATGGATAGGTCGAGGTTGTCAACAAAGTCCTCAGAACCATGCTACAATGTACCATCAACAAACATAAGACCATCTGGCATCATATGTTGTTTTCTACGTTATGGGCTTATCACACAACAATCAAAATTTCCACTGGTTTTACACTGTTCCACCTCGTCGATGGGATTGAAGCCACCCTCCCTATCGAGTGATAAATCCCCACGTTACGAAATTCCATAGAGATTTTACATGACACTGCTCTAACGGAGCAGTGCCTGCTAACCTTAGAGTCACTTGATGAAGACCATCGATCTTCATTAAAACACAATGAGGCAGCCAAAAAATGGTCCAAAGCCACCTTCGACTTCCATGTGAACCTTCTCTCATTCAATAAAGGTGATCTTGTGTTAGCCTATGATATCTCCCACGACACTCTGGTCCATGGGAAATTCGAGTCATTATGTCATGACCCCTTCATCATCCAACATTACCTCACTAAAGGCACCTACGGTTTAGCCTCTCTAGAAGGCTTCCCTCTCAAGGAACCCGTCAATGGGTTATAATTGAAGAAATTTTATGCCTAAGCATAGCCCCCCTACCTTAGGTTTCTCTTTGAACACATTTGTAGAGTTTTTAGTCTTCTTTATTACCACCACTCCTCATGTATGATCTATCACCTGTGTTATTGACAAATGCATCATCCATCAGCCTACCACATCGATTACGCTGACGGTGCCATTCGCTGGACCCAGAATATCGCTTCAACCACTTGGGCCATATATACCCCCTCACATATACTAGTCCATTCCAGTGGCACATGCTTAGGTTCGACCACCAAAAACCAAGCCAAATATGACTTCGTCATTGGTCTCCTCGTCAAGGCCAATCACCACCGCATTCGTTACCTTATCATTCTATTAGATTCCTAGCTTATCAACCTGCAACTCAACAACGTGTATCATGTTCATGATCCTTTCCTCTTCTGCAAATACCTACAAGATAGACTGTTATCTCACAACTTTGATTCCATCACATTTACACATATTCTAAGAAACCTCAATCAAGTATCATATCACATGGATAACCTAGTATTAGATTGGAATTTATCACATTAAACAACATCATATACACAACATCATACATTTTTCAACACATAGCATAGACATCATACATCATATACACAAAACATAAAAACAAGAGTGATCCAATCTATCCATCATATATATATCATCAAGGTCCCCAATGTTTTGCAAAAATATAGATATACAAATTCCTGTAGGCTCATGAATCCCCTCATCCATATAAGTACAAATAAGGGTACCACATACCCTATAAAAAAAAATGGGCTCCCAAACTTGTACATACAAAAATCAGGACTCAAGGTGCCCCCAGAGCTTCCCCCCTAGGTCCTGTGTCAGCCGAAGGTGCCCCACTAGTTGGGGGCCTTAAATCTCCAGGAGGAATTCAACCAATCATAGCTTCCCCTGCCACTTCTTCTCTGTGGATCAACGTCCGCCACATGGCCAATACTCCCACACACTAGTAAAGGACCTCCTCGTCCTCGATGTGGGCCCAGATATCCTCAGGAACACCCAACATGACCCACTTGAACTGTCGACGCAGATCCTCTAAGGTGGCCGCAACATATTCCTTAGGTTCTCTAATTGGTCCTGCACCAATGTCATCCCGCTGACACCTCTTCTTGACCCTCAGCTCTATGGGATCCTATCAAGCCAACTCCCATCTTGTCGGCTCCCTGATGACCTCTGCCTCTAACCCTCGGGGCCCAACATCTACAAAACAAACCCAAATATAGTGTCATCATCCATATACATATATGATAAATTCTATCTACCAAAATCAAAACAACCAGATACAACACGTATCTCTCTGGTCCCATTCCTCCCCAAAAGGTAGCACCATGTCTGGGTCCTATCTATAATCCATACAAGCGTATGGATATTGGAGAATAACCTGTGTCATCTGACGCCACACTTGAGCGACCGTGGACGTGAAGTAATGGACACCCTCCCCTCCTCCATGAAGGGCCAACACATGTTCCCATCGCATCATTCATGACTCTCGTCATGACGTTGGCTCCAAAAGAGTCTGTGGGTGCAATAAATGTATCCTCTCCAAAAACTAGGCCACCAATATGGACCCAAATGAAAATTCATCGAAGTTGGCACACCGACATCGGTTAAACTAAGACATCATCCTAGTGTGCATCAACACATCCCATGCAAATAGCTCCCCATCCAGGACCTCCAACACCACCCTCAGTTGACCACCAGTGATCTGTTGAGTACCCAAGGATTTGTAGATCCTCACCACCATGGCCACAATGAACTTGGTCAAAAATTCATTGATGGCCTCAATCCATATGACCGAACCCGACATAGGTTTTGGCCCAAAACAATTACGAGCTGCCATAGTCTTCACCCTGTTATCCCCTTGCAGATGGGGATCAACGACTAGTGCCCTCCCATAGAATGGGAGTTCTGTCAAAAAGTACATGTCCTCTGTCGCAAAGAACGTCAGTTGCTCCCCCCTCACCATGAAGTACTGTAGATCAGTGCTCCACATCCTAATAAAAAACTGGAGCAGTAACTCCTGTGACATTATCAAGGGAAAATTCAAAAACTTGAGAAACCCATAGGCTACCAAGTGTTTGTGAACCCCAGGATGAGCCCTCGTAGCCTCACACAACCAGTCCCAGTCTCTCTCTTTCCAGTGGAACAAAATAGGTCTCTAGCCTTTGTTGATCACCCGCATCCACCCATAAACATCTTATTATCCACATCATCCATCAAAAAGTCATCAAAATAAAAAAGTCACCCACCCCTGAGCTTCCACACAGTGTGCGGCTTTCCCCCATATAGTTGTGTATCTATGCACAACTGTTCTTCATACAACTGCACACTAATGTGCATCTATCTCACCTACAGCCGCACATGAGTGCACAACTATCACTCAAATAGGTGTGCACCTATTTGTTCATCTCACGCGCCCACATGCACGGGTGTCTCAAGAATAGCCACACATTATGCATAAGATTTTCCTACACAACCATGCATTGAGCATGCAGGACTGTATTGGAAACACCCACACATAATGTGTGAGACACTCAGATTTACCCACACACACATGCACGAGTATTCCCCCTTTTCCTATGCACTTGTGGGCCCCTACCCTTAAAAACCCATGTGCGGCCCTTCATACAACCCCTACCTACAATCTATAAAATTAAAAAACTACAGCAAATTAGGGCCACTAACCTATCTCTTGTCGCTCCCAGATCGATAGCCTCATGCTTCTGTAATCTTGAAATCTTCTCACGACTCTCTTGTTCGATCAAAAATAGTGACAGGTACAAATGAGGTGGAATTGTGGGACCACCATCCATATATAGGCCCTTTTTCCCAACTTCCACCTTATGTTACAGGAGCTCAGAACCTTTGTTTTTTGATCCGTTCTAAGCCATGAGATCATGATTCATCCATCTACACATCCACTTTCCCCGAGTTATCATCCACAATTTTCCCGGAGGAGCATTTTTCTCATGCCACGTTCAGGTACGCATGCTTACTTTCAATTTTATCAAATAGTTGTTATATGTTCTTTATCATCAGATATTGTTCACGTTGGATATTTGGTTTTTACGTGTGCAGGTAATTGTTCAACAAGCTTACAACCCCTTTAGGTATATGTACGACACTGTCATGTAGTTACTCCCTCTATTCATAATTGCATATCCCAGTCACACCCTCTAACAAATGGATTTAGGGTCCCTACATCTGGCTCTACAATATCTTTACCTTTGCCACATTTTGGTACTGACAACTGATAGCACTCTCCCCCATGAGTTTTCCCATTCATAGTTTCCCTCTACAACATGACACTCATGTTGATTTCACACCCTAGGATTGGGAGTCTCGATAGTATTGTTCACTTCTAAGAATGAACCCCATACTTATTCTCATCATATTGCTAACCTTCCCAATGGACTCCTGGTTCATATAATCTCACAATTGGTTCTATTGACTACACCCTCACAGTTTCATTAGCCTTCCATCTCATCCACCATTAGTTTTCCCATCTGCAGATTGTCCTCCATCCACTTACCTAATATATAAACCCACCCATGGGACCCCCACCCTCCACTAGTTATCTTTCACAAACTTGCGCTCTAAACATTCCAAGCCATCTTTCACTGGGTCACCCATTTCTGTATCTGTATATTCAACCCAAATTATTCTTTATTTCTTTCGTAATTGTATAAAGCCTTTGTTTCTAGCATACACATAGCTTTTTCATCATCATCCTCGATGGCCTTATTTTACCTAGAAAAGCAACGCATGATTCCCTTGGTTGGAGCATCCACCTTTTTTTCATACAGACATCATTCACAAACCCCAAGTATCCCAAATCTATGTACCCACGATCTCTGAGTTTTCCCACTTTGTTAGCCTATGGCACAGTTTAACGCCATATCTAGTTGTCTTCCTGACACTAGATTCAGTTTTATGGTTGCTTCCAGTCATCCTTCAAACTGCCAACCAAGGGAAGTCTTGAGTCCCACAACATCTTGACTTCGTTCATGTTACTCATTAGTATGTGATATCATCTATTACTCAGTGAATTTCAAGAAGACCTTTTCTTATTGGCATCGTGTCTCCCTTCCTATTGACATCAACATAGTTTCCAAAAGGGCAGTAGTATCTTGACTCTCATTACCTTTTCAATGAGTCTCGGATGACACAGAGAGAATCATCATTGCTTTTTGATTCCATTGACCCCCATAACATTTGACTTTAGAAAACTCTCATGTTATGGTGGGTCTTACTATGTGACCATCATAGTTTATCATACCAGTAGAAGACCTCTGAATTTGTTAGGCCATCAATGCCTATCATTCATCGACACTTATTACAGTCGTCCTTTACTTGCTTCAGAGCCTATTCACCATTCATAAATGTCGTCTGTCATTATCAATCGCCCCCGAGGGTGTTGCAGTTATCTACATCATCATACATCTTTAGTTACAGTCCCACATTTTGGTTTCATGACATGAGCATGGAGCATGCCCGCCTCGTTTGTATAAAGATTTTCTATTTTCTCCCTAGAGAAAGGTTTGGGTCCCACAATTTTCCCTCTCCCTCTGGATAATCGCTCTTGAAGTTCCTCTCTTCAATCTTCCTTACAATGGCACTCTCAACAAAATAAACATTGATGTATTTTGGCTATACATGTGCTCCTAACCTCACACATCAGGGGACATCGGTTATCACTGAAAAATCATTCGCAATATTACACACAATGGTTGAAGAAAAACATCAATGCCAGCAACAATTAGTACACCTACAACATCAAATCCATCAAAAAGGCACAAAACTATACACTTGGTTCAAAAATTGAAGTGCACAAACTCACCGAAGGAAGCTCACGCACAGTGCACAGAATGCACAGGCTAACACATCCCTCAGCGTGCACTGTGTGCAATATGTGCGACTGTCTACAAGGAAATCCACACACTTCTCATGAATGATTCATTTATGAATCTTTTTGGCCTCTCAACCACTTCTAGTCTGACCCCCAATACGATTTGATACTCAGATCTGAGCGAAATTTATCTTGGAGGTTGGTTAAGGGCTAGGAAGTGCCCTAAAAGACCCCTTGTTCACACTATGAACCGGTTGTATCTTTCCATGAATGGACACTATAAATATTTGCAATGGGTGTGCTAGATAAATAAGAACTTCAAGGTATTGTTATGCTGGAAGAATTCTCCTTGGAAAATCCTCTTTTCTCTTGGAATCATTCAAGCACTATATCAGGGGCCATTCCACTCACCTCTTGAGAGGACTGGCATTGTATTTCTTCATGATTTTCACTTGACATTGCATGAAAAGAAGAGCTCTCTATTAGGGAACTCAAGAGCCCTCCCAAAGAGGAAGAGGGGTGTTGGTACAGGGGTAGACCCAGGGTTCATATCTAACATTGCACCAACCAGCCCTAACTACTGACCCTTTCGGCAACACCCGTGAAGCAGATGTAGTCTCACCAAAGTAGAAATAGGGGGTTGCAGGACACAAGTGTCTACAACCAAAGGAAATACAAGGTGGATCTAAAACAATAGCAACACAACAACTAGATATCATTTACCAACTTAAACCTACTTTGCACAGTTATATCTCAGATCTAACTCAATGATGCAATAACAGAATAATCAAAAGGCGAAAGAACACAACATCAATCACACAGAACAACAAGATATACATGGTTCACCCTCTCCCTAGGGCCACGTCCACAGAACTGTGTTTCCTGATATTATAGGAAAACATACAGTTCTATCTACACTCTTAGCTTGCAGATCTCTCTCTCCTTCTCTCCCCACCCTGTGCACCCAGATGCAGGGTTGATCTTCACACCCAACTAAAGATCTTATAATATAGAATTCTCTCACACATAACACTTCTCTCTCTCACAATACACAATGAACAAAAACAACAACCAACTTTGAACAAACCCGTCCCAAGTCCTCTAGACCTTTATTTATACATTACATGACAAAGTCTAGGTGTTGGAAACCTAGATCCAAAACCATAGGTATCTAAAAACCTAGGTCAAGTTGACCCACGTTTTCGGGGCTTCACCAGCCTGTCTTTCATTTTTTCCCGTGAGGTGCTCCAAAGAATCTATTGGTGGACTTTTCCTCTTGCTGAGTTGTCCACGATCCATCTTCCTTGATGATTTGTCATCCTCAATCTCTTTGTTCAATGGCTATCTTTCTCTTACTTCACTCCTTCTTGTCTTCTTCTTTAACCACTTTGACCCAATCTTAGTCAATGTACCTTCTGTGCAGTTCATACTTCATCTTTTCTTTTCCTTTTTCTTCGCTTTCTTTCTTAATCCATAACGAAGTAACCATTTGTTGGCATAGGGCCAGACCCAAGGCTCAACTCTAATAGTGCACCAACAAGCCCTAACTACTGGCCCTTTCAGCAACACCTGTGAAGCATATGCAGTCTCACTTGAAGTAGAAATAGGGGGTTGCAGGACACAGGTGTCTAAAACTAGAGGAAATACAAGGTGGATCTAAAACAATAGCAACACAATGACTAGATATCATTTTCCAAATTAAACCTACTTCACATAGTTATATCTCAAACCTAACTCAATGATGTGATAATGGAATAATCAGAAGGCAAAATAACACAACATCAATCACACAAAAAAGCAAGATATACGTGGTTCACCCTCTCCCTAGGTCTACGTCCACATAACTGTGTTTCTTGATATTATAGGAAAACATACAGTTCTACATATGCTCTTAGCTTGCAGATCTCTCTCTCCTTCTCTCCCCACCCTGTGCACCCAATTGCAGGGTTGATATTCACACCCAACTGTAGATCTTACAATACAGAATGCTCTCACACACAACACTTCTCTCTCACACAATACACAATGAACAACAACAAAAACCAACTTTGAATGAACCCATCCCAGGTCCTCTAGACCTTTATTTATACATTACATGAAAAATTCTAGGTGTCAGAACCCTAGATCCAAAACCCTAGGTATCTAAAACTCTAGGTCAACTCCACCCACGTTTTCGAGCTTCGCTAGCCTGTCTTTCCTTCTTTCCCACGAGGTGCTCCAAAGCATCTATTGGTGGATTTTTCCACTTGTTGAGTTGTCCACGATCCATCTTCCTTGATGATCTGTCATCCTCAATCTCTTCATTCAATGGCTATATTTCCCTTACTTCGCTCCTTCTTTTCTACTTCTTTAACCACTTTGACCCAATCTCAGTCAATGTACCTTCCACGCAGTTCATACTTTGTCTTTTATTTTCAATTTTATTCACTTTCTTTCTTAATCCATAACCAAGGGCCAACAAGGGGATTCATAAGTCCCTGCCTTTCTCTATGGTGTTATCCTATCAATATATTGATCCATTCGTAGCTATATGATGACCATTTTTTGCTTTTCATGGTTCTAGTTCTTGCAAGCTTCTCTAACATTTATTTCTTTTTGTTTTTAGTTTTATTTCATTGTTTCATGTGTATTTGGTTATCTAATCAACTCACAAAACTCTATCTTGTTTAGATGACTTAACTAAGCATGCAAGTGTTGTGTTTTTGCTCACCCATGTGACAAAGCCAACACAACACCTAGGAATATATATTGATCTTTGTTGGAGGGATTCTTTATGATGATTCTTTTCATGATCTTTTTCAGTAGTAGAAGGCGTAGATTTATGTTTATTCGGGATAGTTTCAAATGGTATTGTTCTTGTTTTCTTTTCTTTTCTATTTATGGGTTTCTTAAGAACATCTGCATAGTTGATTTTATCATTTTCTTGTTTTTTAGAGTGATCATATTCTAGTCCTATCCTATCATCTGAAGATCTCTAAATGCTAAGAATGTTATTGAATATTTTTGAGTTGTTTTCAAATTTAGACTTAATATGTTCCTTTTCTAGTTTCCCTTTTAGTTGAACTATTTCATTCTCCAATACCTTACACATTTGTTGTTTTTCACTGAGTTCTTTATTCAATATTTATTATTTTCTTTGGGTCTCTTGGATTTGATTTTTTAACTCAATAATCAACTGTTCTGACTCACTGATGTTTTTAGAAACTTCCTTCTCTCTTGATTTAGTATCTTCTTCAATATCTTGAAGCTCTTCCCTTAGTAACCTGTTTTGTTTTTTAGTTTTTCTCATCTCTTCAATTACACGAAGGAATTCTTCTTCGAAGTTCACTTCTTCTTCATCGTTTGAATGACTATCATCTTGGGTTTTTATTCGCAAAAACAGGGATGATTTTACGAGCTAAATTTCAGTCATGGGCTAATTTTCCATGTTTTTTCCCAAAAAAAAATCATTATTCTAAAAATGATTCGCCTAAATTTTATAGGATTAAATTATTTTACCTTAAAAATCGCCAAAATTTTATAGAAACTATATAAAATCCTTAGAAATTTGAATATTTTTACAAAAATATCGGCAAACATTTTATAGTTGGCATATGAAGGACTAGTAAAATTTGCCAAGGTTTCTAAATTTTAAAATAAATTTCCATCCTTAAAATCATCCCTGCCCATAAATAAAACCCGTGTCTCATCTTGTTCATTTTCCTATGATGAACTACTATCTTCTTAGGTAAAGAATGTTTTCTTTTTCTTGTAGAACTTTTTTTTATCAATATTTTTTCTTTTCTTATGATATTTAAAGGTTCTTTAATCATCACTTTCCTCCTTCTTAGGATGGGGACATTTATTGACAAAGTGTCCAATTTTTCCACAGTTGAAACATATTAGAGGAATATTTCCTTTGTATTTTTCAGTTCCTTTCTTGAGTTTCTTTATGAAGTTGGCAGTTTCTTCATTAGATATATATGACAACTCGTCATATGTCTTTTTCTCCTACCCCATCTTTGTTTTAGATGATTTAAATATTATTTCTCTTTTTTATGTTTTTTCATTCCCTATTCTCATTTCATATGTTGAAAAAATTCCATGAAGTTGATCAACTATGAGTTGGTCAAGTTCTGGCCTATCTTCAATTGTAGAAATATTGGCATCATATCTCATAGGTAATGACCTTAGCATCTTTTTCACAATAGGTTTATCTATAATTTCTTCTCTTGATGCTCTGATTGAATTAACCACTTCATCTACCCAATGAAAGTATTCAATAATGTTCTGTTTTTCTTTCATTTTCAGATTTTCAAACTTAGTTCTATAGGTATCTAATTTGGCTTCCCTGACTTTTGTATATCCTTCATATACAACCTCCAATTTGTCCCATATTTCTTTAGCTGACTTACAATGTATAACCTTCACACACATAAAGCTTGTCAATCCTCCTAGAATTGCATTAACTACTCTTGAGTTTTCATTGTAGAGTTTCTTTCCTCTAGCATCTTTGGGTGGAGTAGTTGGTGCAGTGTAAACATCTACAACAAATTTCCAGATATCAAAACCAAGAGCCAACAAGAAGCTTTTCATTCTTATTTTCCATATAGCATAGCCACGTCCATTGAACAATGGTGCTTTGTTGTTAGACATTCCCTCTAGTTTTTAGACTGTGTTGAAGGAACCTACTCTAATACCAATTGTTGGAATACTGAGAGGTGAGGGGGGTGAATCAGTGTTACCCTTTTTCAAAAATTAGCAGTTACTTTTATATTTTATTAATTACCACAATAGATCAGCAATGCACTTGTTTGTAAAATCAATTATATAAATATAATTAATAGGATTACAATGCTTTTATGAAGAATAGTGAAGGACACCAATCCTTTTTAGAGCACCAACTCTAGTAGACACAAATCCCCTTCTTGAGGGCACCAACCCTGGGAAGCACCAACCCTAGGAAGCACCAACTCCCTTATATTTAGGGCACCAACCCTAGGAAGCATCGACTCACTTGTCTTTAGGACACCAACCCTAGGAAGCAACGACTCCCTTAAATTACACTTACTTAGTAAAGGATATGAATCCTTTCGTGCTCCTCCCTTCCACCCTCACTTCATAAGAATCATCAATTATTCTTATTGGACTCTGCTTATGTTTTGATCTTTTGATATGGACTACAAAGACACTTTCTTCTCACCATTCTTTCTTGTTTATTTAATCTTCAAACTGGTGTGAGATATGAAGCATTGTGTCCCTTCGTTTGGACCATCACACCTCTTCATTTTAAATTAATAATAATCTCTATTATTATTCAAACATTATCATGAAGGTTTTTAATTTGGTGTGAGTTATTTTCATAAATCAATCACAGATATGGAATTATTTCATTTCTAACTCGATTCCATGTCTTTGAAAATATTGCAGAAATCGAATTTTGCAGAGGCGCTTCCTTTAAACCATTTACATGTGACAATATGCACAAAACCACAAGATTATTAATTTAAGCGATGTTCCTAGCACTTCATGGATTTATGTGTTCATAACCCATGACCAGGGGCTGGAACCTAGTCCTCCAAACTTTGGCCTTTGGGCATTTTCTCTCTCATCCAATCTTCCAGAGCTTCAAATCCCCAAAGTGGTTACCTCTCACAAGGGTTGATCCGATGGTTGGCGTGATTCTTGGAAACAAATCAACAGTCTAGATCCAATCTTTACGTATCCTTTTACTGCTTAATCCAATGGTTATGAATTAATCCAAGGTTGAGATGGATGACCACTATTTACTTCGGGACTTTGGGAATTCGGGGCTTCAGAGGTCCAGGTAATTGCTGCTTCAATTTCCTCCAGTGTTGGTCAGTGCCAAAGTGGTCAACATGGGAGTGCTTATGTATATTTCCCCTACGTTTTGATCCAAGGGTCATGTGAGAATCCAGAGGATCTTAGATCAATGACCGACGTTAGTTCATGACTTCGCGCTTCGATGCGTCAGGCAGCTACTGGTGGTAGACGCTAGTTTCCCCTGGAGGACATACTCCTGGGGTGACATAAATTGCTGACATCACTACTAATGTGGAACTGGCTAAGTGGTTTCCACGTGTCACCTGGATTCGTGATTTACGTAAACTAATGTGCCATCTGAACCTAGACACTTGTCACCATATGATTGCTCCACATGTCCTTGTTTACATGTTGTTGCCGACATGGATCTCCTAATGTGTTGAAGGTTGTAGGTTCATATGAATCCTTGATCCAACGAATGTGATCAGTTCTTAGTTCAATGGTCTAGATTCATTTCGACCATTCATGACTTAGGGGCTTCGGGCTACTCAAACTCTGAGAGGTTCAATCCCTCTGGAGTGCATTTCGTCGAAGTAGATCGGAGGATCTATTTTTGATCTGCAGTTGAGTGGATGGTCCGCGCTACCTCCACAAGGCATTTTGTTAATACTCTTCTCATTGTGCTCTTTTTACGATCTTGACCATGAATCTTCCTTCTTGACATATGGTGAGATATTACTTAGGATCTTCGGCCCTTTGGGAGTCTGGGTTACTAGAACTCTGAGGTAGTTCAATCCCTCTAGAGTGGTTACCTATCGAATAAGTCATGATACTATGATGATTTCTTATTGTCGGTTGTTTAGTACACCTTACGCTATCCTTCCACTGCACTTGATCTAAGGGTCATGATTCATCTTGGAGTAGATCAATGATCAGAGATGATTGCAGAGTCCCAACTAGCATGATGTTTAAAATCGTCGTCGATTTTTATAATGGAAACTGCTTGTCGGTAGTGGAATCGATGCCAACCATTGATCTTGCCAAATATATAGATTGACGGTCTAGGAGGATTACGGAGGTTAAACATGAATGGATGTTATTTTTTCCTCTGATCTTCACAATTTATCTCCACCGTAGATCTTACTTGTGCTAATCCGATGGTCGAGACTTAATAGGGTATTGATCCGATGGTCCTTCTCTACAGTTCCTAGATCTGATGACTGATGTAGCATTCTATTGAATTAATCCTTCGATGATCATGATATAGTATGATTACTTATCGAACAAATAATGTGCATCATCTCTTCTGAGATTTGATTAATGTTCTTCCTTCTGATCTTTTCATCATTATTTCTTATGAGCTTTTAATAATGTTCTTTTGCACCATGTTTGTCATCAATGACAATTCATCATAAAAAATCATCATCAAAACACAATGATCTTCGACTGTTGACATCAATGACAATATGTCCAACAGGGAATAGCAGGAGACTTAGGAGACTGTTGACATCAATGACAATATGTCCAGTGTGCCAAAGGCCTTACAGGATAAATTTGAAGTGTAAGGAGAAGGTGAAAGCTGAAATTGATAGGATGTTGGACACAAGAATCATTGAAATAGTAGAAGAATTTAAGTGGATCAGTTATATGGTGGTGCAAGACAAGAATATAGGGGGAATCAATATTTTTATAAATCTAAGGAAGTTAAATGATGCATGCTTACATGACCCACTTCCAACACCATTCACGGATGAGGTACTAGAGAATGCAGGAGGCCAGGAAACTTACTCTTTTACAGATGGATTCTATAGGCACCATCAGATAAGAATCGTACAGTAATATAGACACAAGACCATGTTTGTGATGGAATGGGGAAGTTATGAGTACATGGTTATGCCCTTTGGATTGAAGAATGCCCCTGCAGTGTTTTATAGGGTAGTAGTTGCAGCATTCAAGGAGTTCATCCATAAGTTCTTAGAAGTATACTTGGATGATTGGATGATGTTCAGTCTATTTAAGGATCATATATAAGTTCTTATACTTATGTTGGATCAGTGAAGGAAGTATCATATTTCACTGAACTTGAAGAGGTGCATTTTTTATGCACTATTTGGAATTCTATTAGGACAAGTAGTGTGAAAATAGGGACTATTTCTAGATCCAACTAAGATTGCAGTCATTTTAGAGTTAAAACCACCTACATCAATCAGACAGTTGACAGTGACGTTGGGTCTTACAGGTTATTATAGGAAATTTATCAAGGGATATGCGCAAATCACAACGTTGATGGAGAAGTTATTAAAGAAGGAAGTGAGGTTTCAATAGGATGAAGACTGTCAGAGGGAGTTGGATACCCTGAAACATAAGTTGATGAACACGCCAATTTTAATTTTTTCAGATTGGAACAAGGAGTTTCATGTACACATGGATGCATCATCGATAACATTGGGCACAATACTATCTCAACCAGGGGAAGGAGACATAGATCACCCAATTTCTTTTGCAAGAAGGAAGTTTTCTATAGTAGAGAAGAACTATACAACTATAGAAAGGGAAGGATTAATGATGTTCTATGAACTAAATAAATTCATGAATTATCTATTGGGTTTTTACTTTAAGATGTACACAGACCATTCTGCATTAAAGTACTTAGTCAATAAGCCAATTTTGGGGGGGAGAATATGCAAGTGGCTCTTATTATTTCAGAAATGCGACTTTGAGGTCATAGTGAAACCAAGGAAGTTGAATGTAGGACCAGATCATGTATCATGCACATTGTCAGGGGAGGATGCATGAAATTTAGATGATTGTTTCCCATATGCGCAATTATTTGCAGTAAGGATGGTGGATTATTATTTCTCGCACAATGTACATTTTATAAACACAAGCATGGCTCCATCCAAAATGACTGTAGCACAGCAGAAACAACTGGTAGTAAAAGAAATGGATTATTAGTTGATTGCGAGAAATTTATACAAGATGGGTGCAGATGGAATACTGCGACGCTATGTGCTAGAGCACAAAAGGCCAATAATACTTGAATAAGCGCACGATGGAATTGTTGGAGGAAATTACACAGGGAGAGAAACTGTAGAGAATATTTTGTGCACAAGGCTTTGGTGACCAACACTTCACAAGGACGCGAAGGAATATTTCTAGTCATGTGATGTATGAAAACGAGTGGAAAATTCATCTAGGAGGGACAAAATGTCTTTGAATCCACAGGTTACATTATAATAATTTGATAAATGGGCCATAGACTTTGTGGAGCCAATCAAACCCCAAGAAAGAAGAGCATGGGAAAGATATATCATTATTGCAATAGAGTATTTGACAATATGGGTAGAAGCATCCCCCATTCTAGACTGTACTGTGTAAATTGTTGCATGGTTTCTCTTCAATAATATAGTCACAAGGTTTGGATGTATTCTCATATTACTCAGTGATTAAGGGACACACTTTCTAAACAAAACAATTGTAGTATTAACTGAGGAGTTCCAATTCATCACCAAAAGAGTACCCCATATCACCCTCAAGCGAATGGAACTGTGGAAGATTTTAACAAGATTTTAGAGACTTCGTTGACAAAGATTTTCAATGTAGGGAGAGATGATTGGGACTTACGAGTTCCTGTAGTATTATGGGCTTATAGGATTACAAGTAAGAATTTGATAAGACAAAAACCTTTCAGGTTTGTCTATGGACAAGAAGCAATAATGCCAATGGAGTTTCTTCTTCCCATCCTACACATTGCAACAATCACAAAGTTATCAGATATTGGCACCATAGAGCAGTGGTTGGCACAATTAGTACAGCTTGAGGAGGATCGGTTTGTCATAGGAATCCATCAATAGGTTGAGAAATGTAGAGAGAAGGCCTGGCATGATCGACACATTAAACAAAAGAAGTTTCAAGTAAGATATTTAGTACTACTCTATGACATCAAGTATATGCAACATCCAGGGAAGTTTTGAATGTACTAGTTAATACCTTATGCGATTCAGAAAATCATAGAGACAGGTGTTGCACGGTTGCAAACCTTGAATGGAGAAGTCTTGGAAGGTATGGTGAATGGAAGTCGACTGAAACTATATAGAGATGGTCGACAGGATGCACAGTAATTTGGGTTGCATAGAAACACATGTATTATAGTAGTTGTATCATAGTAAGAAAGAAAAATAAGGAAAATAAAAATAAAAGGTAGATATAGGGAAAATAAAAAGAGCGTTCAAATACCAAGGCATTATAATGTGCGCAGAATGAATGGTCATCACACATTATCTTAGCACTGTGCAAAATTAGGAGATGAGACACTGACGAGGTAAAGAATGAGGTATATAGATAAAACGATGATAAGCCAGTGCCCAGTTTGGAAATGACAAGACCGTTAAAATAATTAAAGAAAGGAAATGAAGGTTAAACAGTGGGAGTGATAGGTCATAAAAGCGCCATATAAGTCTTAAATGGGAAAATCTACTGTAAATCACGACAGATTGTTAGTACGAGGGATAAATCACATAATGTATTTGTCCATCAAGATGGAATTATGGAACAACTCATAAAATAAGGTGATGGATTGTAAAAGTTAGATAAGGTAGTATGGGATAGGTATGATCAACGTGAAATCACAAACACATAAGAAGATAATTAATTTTAAATAATTCTTGCATAGCAATAAGAGAGAACAAGAGATAACTGGAGAGCAGAGTTGAGCTAGAGATTTTAGAGAACACACGTAGTGCCAGTTCAAAAACCTTTCACCCAAGATGAATGGGGAAAGATATTATAGAAGCACCATTGACCCCCCCCGGGATGAGTAGGGAAGGAGCTATGCTTAGCAAGACTGTCAGCCTCAAGTTTGCGGATCATGACATTACCGATGAACAACCATTTTTGGAGCTGGCTAGGGAAAAATACTCATGCGTTGAGAGCGTATTGGATGTAGGAGATTGCATCACTTCAAATGTATATTTGAATGGAATCATTAACATGTTCGGGGGTTATGAATGTTTCATGACAGTAAATGAGAAGGAATTGGATCAGGATCCCACTAAAAGAGAAGTTTCCCAGAAATTGGCTTCGTATACGATGCCCAAACTGAACCTGAAGGATTTACTAAGGGGCATAGGAAAAGAGGAGGATGGTATCGATATCAAGAAACCTCTGTGGATTATCAACAAAGAATATGATTACAGGAAGAGGAGTCGAAACAAAATTATTTACACCAGTAGAAGTGATGTTTTTTTCCATGGGAAACACGATCTCTGATCTTATCATCTGAACTTAGGCCACCATTAGGAGGGAATAATATTTCAATATGGAGAAGGTAGAAAATATAAGGCTTATTTCAAAGAACTAGAAGGAATAGAAGGAGAAGGATAGGAAAGTGTTCAAAGAAAAGGATGAGGATGAGAGCATGGCGAAGAATACCCAAGAAGCAGTCCAAAAGTTGTATAAAGAAATTCAATAAGTTCCCCTAATAGTCAAAGTGACTATGGAAGAACAAGTGAAGACGATCGGTGAAGTCATTAAGGGCTTATGATCAAAGATAGAATATTTAAATCCAAGGATCATTCCAGAATCTCCACCATAGGTGTGCAAAGGAAGAAAGAGAACAATAACCACAACAGTTGCCAACATCAATAAGATTGAGGGAGAATGCATGAAACGTTTTGAGGAGAACACGCTAGTGTGGATAGAGTTGATAAAGGCCAATCTAAGAGAGGTGCAAGAACATATACAAAAGGAGGCAGAAAGGGTGGCGACATTACCATCAGTAGCAGACATGACAACCATTCTGGCTTAATGATAGGAACAGGTAGAAGTGAATAAAATGAAGGATCATCAAAAGATCCTGCAAGAGAAACTGGGCCCACTGCAAGAAGAGGTAGTGTAGGTAATTGGAGAGTTGGCTATGGTGTAGGGTAGAGTCAAGCAATCTATGGTGGAAGTAGAGGACAAATTTACACACTTGGTCATGTAAGGAGCATAGGACATATCAGAAATAGAGGCCACAATCATCAAATAAGTAGAGGGGAAAAATGAGCCTTGCAAAACTTCATTTCGACATGGAAGAGTAGGAAACAGGCCTGAGTGGCTCGGGACAAGCCACAGGTGAGTGTTGGGGGCTTGTTGGACATGAAGTCTGAATTTGTTTTTGCAGTTTGGAAAACGTTTTGAGGAAAATTCCTAAGTAGATGAAAAGTGCATAGAGGAAGAAGGAAATCTAGAGAGCGCACAACTAAGGCACATCTAGTAGGAAAGTGTGCAGAAGGATGAAAATGTGAAAAAAGAAGACAACACATAGCTATAAGAATAAAAAAAGGAAATAAAGAATAACATGAGAATAACAACCCAACATTCCATAAATAGAAGAACAATAGAAAAGCAACATGAAGGATGAAAAGCAGAAGAAAGGCGTCGAACAATCAATTAACTAAGTTGGCCATGCATTGTAATGGGATATTTTTAGGATGAATAGATTAGGGTTTTTATCCCTAATTTTGATATAAATATGTAATGGGTTGAGAGAATAGGGGTTCTCTGTGTGGTTGGGTCATCGTAGTTGTTATCGTTGTTTTGGGTTCAATCAGTTGGTTCATCTAGGTATTATTCTGATGAAGTTTGATTATGGTAGATTAGGTTACGTTACAGTCTGATTGATACTGGGTCCATAGTGAATGATGTAACATTCAAACATTGAGAAGGATGAATAAAAGAATGATAAAGATATGTTACAAAATCCTGTGTTGACTATGTTTATGCGTTTTCTTATGAATACTATTTGCATGCATCGTAGAAAAGTTTCATATGATAGTTAAGTATGGTGTAATAATTTATGACAGTGATAGTAAAAAATCTATACAGTAAAATGGAATATGATAAGTATAGGAATCTAAACCATGAGTACATTGATAACAGAATATAACAGAGTTAAGTGCACAACATAATAAGGAAGAATGAACCCAATGTTTGCCTCCCATTCCCTTACTACTATAGAAGCCTGGTTCTTGCAGTCCCCATAGATACCTTGGGTGAGACTTCAAATGCACAATCAAGTGATGTCGAAAGGGTTGGTGTCAGGTGGGTTTTGTTGGTCTTAGATAACCTGAACCCTGGGTCTTAAAACTCATGCACAAAACAACACCAACATGTATGCTATGAATGATAGAGGATAAGTGAATATCGTCAGTTACCAAAAAATATTTTGTAACAAGGGGGAGGGAGATAAAGGCAGGGAGGTAAATATCCAACAAGAGTAAAAGAGAGATTGAGAGTGGGATGGAGATATTGAGGGATCAGGTAGAAAGAGGGGGGGTATAGAAATAAGGGGAGGGAGGGAGAAATCCAAGAAGAGTA
>SNQJ01S0017109.1:11584-34257 GCA_010110895.2 Picea sitchensis | reverse complement strand
TCTAGCACCCACTAGAAGGAAGCACCAACTCCCTAGTTTCTCTAGCACCCACTAGAAGGAAGCACCAACTCCCTATATGTTTCAACACCAACTGGATGGAAGCACCAACTTCCAGTTACACAGGCTCCAACCTGTATAATAGAGAACACTTGTTCTCCCTAGCACCACCCTACCACCCTGGTTTCTCTGGCTACAACTAGGTGGAAGCTACAACTTCCTATGTTCAAGCTCCTACTTGAACCTTTGAGAACAATAGTCCTCCCGAGCACCTCCCAACCTCCCTATAACATAAATGAACATATAAACATTCAACTACACAGATACATCAATTCTTACCAATCTTTCTTTGTTCTCTACATTTGGTCATCTTCTAACTGTTCTGCAATTCATTTCTTCCCCTGTCTGTTTAGCATGTCTGCTCTGCATCAGCTTGGTCTATCATTATGCTCTTCTTCAACTTGTTCTGTTATTCTACTATGCGTTTCATCTCACACTACACATATGCTCAATATTCTCCTCCACATTCTCTCATTTTCCTTTTCTTACAGTTTCATTCTTTTCTCATACAAAACAACCAACACCATACAGTCTATATCATTTTGTTTTATACACAAAACCATGGCGGTTCAACTTCCCATCCCCTTAGGCAAAGGAAGACACCTGTCTGAGCAATTGAAACGTCAACTGATCGGAAATCATGAGTCAGTTTTGCTAACAGATTCAAAACTGAGGAGTTAACTATGAGAGAGAACAATAACCCTCCGATCAACACTTGATCTGACGGTTCAGATCATTCTGCGATTTCGCATATCGCGAATTCGACATTCCTGATGTTCAATGTTCTTGTCACTTCCAAATCTCGATCCACGAAACTCCGTGAAGAAGTCAAATCAATGGTCCAGATCACTTCTTGATTTGACAGTTGCAAATACATCGCGATTTCGCATATCGCAATATCGACACTCTTGGCATTCAGTGTTTTTGTCACTTACAAATCCTGATGCACGAAATTCCGTGAAGAAGTCAGATCAACGGTCCAGATCACTTCTTGATCTGACGGTTGAAAATACGTAGCGATTTCTCATATCGCGATATCGACACTCTTGGCGTTCAATGTTTTTGTCACTTACAAATCCCGATCCACGAAATTTCGTAAAGAAGTTGGATCAATGGTCCAGATCTGGTCTTGACTCAACGGCTGCGATTGAATCGTGATTTCGAAATTCATGCTACATTGTTTTCTTTGCCTCTCCATGTCGCGATTCATGAAACTCCGATATGGAGTTAGATCAATGGTCCAGATTTGATCTTTACTTGACGGCTACAATTGAGTCGTGATTTCGTATATCGTGATTTCACATTTCTTGTTGCATTGTTGCATTGTCCTCTTAATGTTGCGATTCACGAAACTCCGATAAGGAGTTGGATCAACGGTTCAGATATGATCTTACTTCAACGGCTGCGATTAAGTCGCAATTTCGCATATCGCGAAATCGACATTCTAGTTGCATTGTTTCTTTGACATCTCCAACACGCGATCCTCAAAATCCCGACATGGACTGGAATCAAAGGTCCAGATTCATCCTTAATCTGACGGCTTAGATTACATCACGATTTCTCATATCGCGATATCGGGATTCCTGATGTCAATAATCTTTGACATATCCAACTCTCGATCCCCGAAACTCCGACAAGGACTGGAATCAATGGTCCAGATCAAACCTTTGATATGACGGCTCAGCTTACATTGCGATTTCGAGAAGTTAAGGAACCCTGTTCCTTTGAATCTCTAGTCAACGAACTTATGATCTTTCCCCACGTGTCCTTCCTGATGATGGGCGGTCCACCTTCTTTCGGGATTTTGTGAGCCCCTTTTCTCCTTGTTATACTTTAAAAGGCGTGCAGGTTCTCCTTGATCCAATGATGGTCAGATCCCTCGCTTGGATCGAACCCTTCATATCTATCCTCCTCTTTAGCGTGCTCTTCTTGAATAAATTCAGATCTGACGCCCTCATTCTGTCATGAATTTTGGATGGGATACAGCGATCAGTAGTTCTTCTCAAACTTTACGAGTCTTCGATCACTCGATCACTGCTGCATTGCCTTCGATCATTCGACCTTCCTGAACTTATCTTATGTTTTCCTATTGACTACAAACTTCCTGTACTTGCCATCTTCACTATTGTACTTTCCATCTTCACTGTTGTACTTGCCATCAATGACAAGCATTCGCTGCCTGTTAAATATTTTCCATTCGCTGTCTGTTAAATATTTGCCAACAATTTCATCTGTTTGTAATCATCAATTCCGGGGAAGTGGTGAGTATAATGTCCATACTCACCACATAGAGAGAAATGGAAGTTAGTTCCGAGTTTATTTTTCTTCCCTTGTCATGGTTGATTGTTATTGTTTCCCCCTTGGGGGTTTTCATTGCCTTGATTTTGGTTTCCCCTAGCGGGATGGTTTTGTTGGGGGTCATTTCCTCCTAGTCCTGGGTTGTTATTGTTTCTCTTTTTAACTTTCTTCTTGGAATTATTCAGCTGGTGAGCTGGATTTTTCATATTCAATTGTTCAAAATCATGAACATTTTGAATGGGAGAGGGTTGAACAAAGTTAACATCAGCATGTGGTTGTCCTAGTGGAGGAGGAACCAGCTAGGGAGGAGCAGAGAATGGAAAATATGGTTTGTTTTATGAAGATGATCCATATGTTGTATAGGAAGTTGAAGCACTTCCACTACTATTGGGGTTATATGTGGGGGTTGGGGGTGAAATCGTACTTGGTTGAGAGACCAGATGCATCATGGGTGCCAGTGGGGATCCCCCCAACGACTAAAAGGGAACAACAGGAGATGACTATTGGTGAGTGGGGGGGTGGGGGGAATAATACGTCCCTACATATGGTTTTGGATATTTATTTGCACCATAAGCGAGTGATGGGTGGCCGTAAGGGTTGAGATGTGTCATAGAACCAATCAAGCCATCTGTTGCGTGGGACATCCCAAGTTTTTCCTGGCCGAATGGCATGGTTCTGGGTGCATCAGGAAATACTTTGTACAAGTAACATGATTGAGCATATATAAGGTCAAATTGTTGGGCCTTTCTTATGGCCTCCTCTTCTGATTGAGGAAAATTGGATGCTACATCCTTTTCAATCACAGGGACGAGCGATTTAAGAAACCAAGCAAGACATTGTTCTTTGGTGGTTTCTTCTTTACACAAACTATGTCGCCGACACCATTCATGGATGTGGTCAGCGATATGGATAGTAGTGGTTTGTTTGAACTTGGAGAGGAGTTCTAAACCAATGTCATGATGAACTGGTAATTGGAAAAAGGACAACAAGGCCTTGCCCAATGATTCAAAGTTCACATGGGCCCCTGATTTTTCGTCCACATACCATTTGGTTGATGAACTCGTGAGAGTGCTTTGAAATAACCTCAAGTGGATGGAATCATCCATGATTTTGTTTGAAGAGCACCATAAGTGGAAGGTCATAACATGGTTGGCAAGATCTTCCCCTGGTTTTCCTTGAAACTTTGGAATATCTAAAGGCAATTTGGTAGGCATATTGGGCCAAGTGGCATCATGCAAAACATGATCATTTGTGAGTTTGGTTAAATCAAGAATGTTGAGGGATGCCAAGTATGGAATGGGGGGATTTGGTGGAGGATTAGTTCCAACCATTGTGTGTGTAGGTAATGGACCTGTCCCTTGAGAGGGATTTGGTGGGTTTGCGCTTCTTCCTTAAGAAGACGTTTGACCCCCGACTCCTTGTGAAGGAGAGCCAATAGATGGATGGCCTTGGGTATTTGACCCAAGAAAAGTGGAACCAAGTAAAGATGATCCCAAAATAGTATCACTCATTGGGGTGTGAGATGTTTGAGATGGTGATTTGGCAAGACTAGGAACTCCTCCTAGAATAAGAGGGAGATTCTGCAAGAATCTAGAATGACAGAGTTTTTGTGGTTCCCCTATGGTCTTGAATAGAAAAGTGAATGTGTACAAATGGTGAAAAGAGAGAAATAAATGAACAAGATATTTTTATATTGTTGACCTTCACAAGATAGTATAACTCACAATCGCATGTAATCAAATGAACATCATACATAAATCAATTGTAAAATAAGCAAGCATGTGGATAGGTGGATTTTATCCGCGCGGGGAAAATGAAAATAAATGCTCATATCCTAAAAATAATTATCCTCCTTCCTCTCAATTTAGAACTGAGCCTTCCAATAGCACTCGACAGTGGGGTTTGCAGCCACCGGAAGAGGAACTAGTGAAGGTTGAAATAATTAGTTATAATGAGGGGTAGAGGGTGCATATCCTGAAAGAGATGGTGATATTTCCCAATAGCCACACAAAATATGATCAAGGTGTGATTTCAGCCCACGACTGCCACTTGGGTAAGTATCTTATGTTTGGCCACTAAGTACCTCGTTCAAAGTGGAAAATTTAGATTTTCGGCCTAAGAAATAGGTCACAGGATGGATACCCTCACAAGAGTTGGGTGACTCAAGGAGGGATGCGTAGAACAACCGAGCCTCAACTTTTGACCCTTCACGGGTATCTCCCTGCCTTATGGTATAGGAACACTTGACTTGGAGGATTTGAAAGATCCCTATTCTAAAATTCTATTGTTTCAAAATGTGAGAACCTGATAACGGGGGTTTATTTGGATGCCTACCCCCGAGATCCTACCTAGACCAAAAAAATTCTTTTGGCACCTCCTATGGAGGAAAATTTAGTGTGTTCTTAGAAAATATTTAGATGTGGTGGGCTTAGAGATTGGGCTCATGGACCAACCTCATTTGAATTAAATTGGTGTGGATAATTTTCAAAGTAGCTAGATCTTTCGGAGTTCTTTTGAAGTACTTTGTGGGTACTAAAAAAAAAGTCCTACTTCAACCTATACTATTCTAATAGAAATTCTATGTGTGATGACTAGCTTTGTGCACAAGAATGTGAAAATCATGTGTAATATTTTAATAAGTTAAGTGTGAGATTGCAGCATGTTGAATTCATGGGGTCCTTACAAATATTCCTACCTAGATTACTATTTTTATTTGGTACAACCTTGTAGAATATTTAAATCCCTAAAGAACTAGAAATGTGGAGATATGGGTCCTTACTTGATCCTTTTAAACTCCCTAGAATGTTGCCTAAACTAGAAAATATTTTGAAACTATCCTAGGATTGTAGACATCTTTTCATGTATGGGCCGGTTACTTGATCTTTTAAACTTTCCTAGAGTGTTGTCTAAACTAAGAAAGATTTTAAACACTATCCTAAGATTGCAAACGTATGGGCATGTATGGGCCCTTACAATGCTTTAAGATAATTTCTAAAACTAAGAGGTACCCTAGGGTGGATTTTTCCTCTCCTAATGATTTTTAAAGGGAGATGAAATTTCCTTTCAACCACATTTTTTTATTCCCAAGATCACACTTGGGTGCGGGGGAAGAGCATACTTGAGGGTTAAAATTCATTTCTAGTCCCAAATTAAATGATTGTGTTTGAAAAAGAAATAAATTCAACTCAAAATTTTAAATGCCAAATGAGTCATCCATGTCACAACAAAGAAAAGAGAAGAATAATGATTCTTTTTACCCCTATGTGCTTATTTTAGCTAATCCTTCTTATGATAAAGCATTCTAAGTGAAATGTGGTTTCTTTACAAAGTGAAGGAAATTAAAATCTGAAGGCTAGGGGCCCTCAAACCACTCATAAAAACCCTTAAAATTTGCAAAAAATGAACTTATGTGTCGGATGTAGTTTTGTCAAGTGCGCAGAGGGCACAAAATGTGCAGAGTTAGCCTTTGTGCCTTGAACTCTGTGCACTTCCTGTCACACATCGGTAAACAAATTTCCAAGTGAACTTCTCTTGTCTTGGCTCTGAATTTTGAATTTGGAAGGCTGGACTAGGACGGTTTTGGTACCTCAATATCAAAACAATTAGAAATAATTTCTCTCAAGAATTAAATAGGAAGGAATTTTATACCGATTCACAATATGGTCTCCAATCCGTTGTGTTGGTTTTGTCACATGGGTGAGAAAAAACACAACACTTGCATGCTTAGTTAAGTCAGCTAAACAAGACAGAGGTTTGTGAGTTGATTAGATAACCAAATACACATGAAACAAGGAAATAAAATTAAAAACAAAAAGAAATAAATGTTAGAGAAGATTGCAAGAACTAGAACCATGAAAAGCAAAAACTGACCATCATATAGCTACCAATGGATCAATATATTGATAGGCTAACACTATAGAGAAAGGCAGGGACTTATGAATCCCCTCTTCCTCCTTGGGAGGGCTCTTGAGTTACCTAATAGAGAGATATTCTCTTCATGCAATGGAAAGTTTCAATGGTGAATAGATACAAAGTCAATCCTCTCAAGAGGTGAGTGTAATGTCCCTTGCTATAGTGCTTGAATTATTCTAACAGAAAAGAGGATTTTCCAAGGAGAATTCTTGTGGCATAGCAATACCTTGAAGTTATTAATTTTCTAGCACACCCATGGCACATATTTATAGTGTTCATTCATGGAAAGATACAAATGGTTCATAGTGTGAAGAAGGGGCCTTTTAGGGTACTTTCTAGCCCTTGACCAGCCTCCAAGCTAGATTTCGCTCAGATATGAGTGTCAAATCATGTTGGGGGTCGGACTAGAAGTGGTTGAGAGGCCGACAAGATTCATAAATGTGTCATTCATGAGAAGTGTTTATATTTTCTCGTAGACCGTCGCGCATCTTGCACACAGTGCACATTGAAGGCCGTGTTAGCCTACGCATTCTGCGCATTGTGTGTTCATTTTCTTTGGTGAATTTGTGCACTTTAATTTTTGAACCAAATGTATAGTTTTGTGCCTTTTTGATGGATTTGATGTTGTAGGTGTACTAATTTTTGTTGGCATTGATGTCTTTCTTCAACCATTGTGTGCAATGTTGCAGACGATTTTTCAGTGATAACACTAGGTTATTGTTATTCATGCAAAAATTTTGGACATAAAGTAATACACTGTAAAGCTTATAGATATTTCAATCCAAGGAATTTTCAAAGATATGGAAATAATAACGATAATGCAAAAAGAAGAAACTATAACTCCTTCTCTCCCTTACAAGACTACAATGTTGAATGTTACAAATGCAACAACTATGGTTATAAAGCTAGTGAATGTGGAAGAAAAAGCAAACAGAGTGCAATGTAGCCTTTTATGCAAGAAATCAAGGATGTCAATGGTATATAGACAATGGATGTTCCAAACACATGACTAGATATCAAAGTAAATTTATCAAATTAAATAAGAAAGGAAAAAAAAAAAGTAAATTTTGGAGATAACATGTCAGCCAAGATAGTGGGAAAAGGCACTTTTAGTTTAGGAAATAATAAAACCAAAGAAAAAGATGTACTTCTGGTAGAAAATCTCAAATATAATCTCCTAAGTGTAAGTCAGACATGTGATCAAGGTCATATGCTTACGTTTGATTCTTTGAAATGCGAGATTAGAAAAAAGGACACTGGAAAGCTAGTGGCAGTTGCACCAAGAACATCTAGCAATGTGTACAACCGTAATATAGATTAAGAATAAAAATGTTGTTTAAGCCAAGTAGATGAAATTTGGCTATGGCATAGAAGGTTGGGACATTTAATATTTCACAACTTGATCAAAGCCAACCATAAAAAGGAAGTTATGGACTTGCCAAAAGTGATTAAGCCTTCAGATTATATTTGTAAACATTGTCAAATAGGAAAACAAACAAGAGTTAGGTTCAAAACAAAAGAGAATTACACAGCAAAACCATTAGAGCTTATTCACACATATCTATGTGGACCAACCGGAACCAAAAGTACTTATGGTGAACAATATTTTATGTTTATTATTGATGATTCCATAAGATTGACCTGGGTATTCTTTCTAAAATAAAAATCAAAAGCCTCTGAGAAATTTAAAATATAAAAATCCCTGGTAAAAAATGAAACAGATCTCAAAATTAAATTTCCGAGATCAGAAAATGGAGGAGAATTAACCTCTAAATATTTCATTCAATTCTGTGAAAATCATGGTATCAAAAGACATTTTTCATCTCCCAGGATTGCTCAACTGAATGCAGTGATAGAAAGGAAAAACAAAACAATTTAAGAAGTTGCAAGAATCATGCTAAATGAATCCAAGCTTCGAGACAAATTATGGAGGGATGCAATCTACACAATAGTCTACATACTTAATAGAGCTTAATTGAGACCCAACCATCACAAAACCCCTTATGAACTATGGTTTGGAAGGCCAACATCTGTAAAACACTTTAGAACTTTTGTAAGTAGATGTTACATAAAGAATGATGAAGATAACCTAAGAAAGTTTGATCCAAGATTTGATGAAGGAATATTCTTAGGATATACATCTACTAAGAAAGCATATAGATGTTATAATATTAGACTACTAAAGATAGTGGAAAGTGCTAATGTAAATATAGATCATCTAAAAAAGAGCATATCCCATGGCATTGATAAAAAATCTCAACAAGAAGATGATGATGTAAAATCTCACCAGGAAGATGATGATGTGGAATACCAACAAGAAGATGAAACATAGGAAAATGAACCACATTCTTATGAAGAAGACAATGAAGAAACACCCTTTCCAAGATCTCCATCAAAAAGAGTTCAAAAGAATCATCCTGAAAGCTAGATTATTGGAGATAAAAGTGCAGGAGTGGAAACAATAAGGAAACTCTCTTTTGAATCAGAACAAGAAATGTTATGCCTAATAGAACCTAAGTCAGTTAAATAAGCTATCAAAATTGAAGATTGTATAAAAGTAATGATTGAAGAACTAGACCAAATAGAGAAAAATCATACTTGGGAACTAGTTCCAAGACCCAAGGACATTAATGTGATAGGAACCAAGTGGATATCCAAGAACAAAATAAATGAAAATGGGGAGATTATAAAGAAAAAATACAGTTTAGCTTGAAAAGTATATTCCAAAGAAGAAGGTATTTATTTTGAAGAGACTTTCACTCCAGTAGAAAGACTTGAGGCCATCAGAATGTTCCTGGCATTTGCATGCTTCAAAAATTTCAAAATCTATCAGAGGGATGTCAAATCAACATTCTTTAATGGAGCACTTGAAGAAGAAGTCTATGTTGAGAAACCATATGGATTCATGTTAACAGAAAATCGGGACTATGTGTGCAAGCTAAAAAAGGCTCTGTATGGTCTTAAACAAGCCCCCAGAGCATGGTTCTCAAGGCTTGATCAGTACCTGCAAAAACAAGGATATAAGAGAGGGACTATTGATAACGAATTATACATCAAAATTGAGGATCAAAACATGATTGTTTTGGTGGTATATGTAGCTGACATCATATTCGGAAGTAATCTTACTACACTAAATAGAAAATTTGCAACCAAAGTGCAAGAAGAATTTGAAATATCTATGTTGGGAGCACTATCCTTTTTCTTAGGTTTACAAGTAAATCAAACAGAAAATGGAATATTTGTTTCCCAAGACAAATATGTCAAGGAAATTCTAAAGAAATTTCAAATGGATGACAATAAACCTATGAGTACTCCCATGGTCACTGGATGTAAACTAAGCCTAGAAGATGATTCACCAAAATTGTACCAAATGATGTACATATCAATGATTGGAAGTTTTCTCTATTCTCTATTCAACAACAACACAACCTAATATCATATAGGTTGTAGGACTCATGGGGAGATTCCAATATGAACCTAAAGAAACTCACTTAAAATAAGTAAAGAGAATATACATATATCTTAAAGGCACCTTAGAACTTGGATTATGGTATCCAAAAGATAATGACTTCAATCTAACTGCATACACTGATGCAGATTGGGTTGGTAGTATAGATGATAGGAAAATCACCAATGGAGGAGCATTTTTTCTAGGAAAATATCTGGTAGCATGGATAAGTAAGAAGCAAAAATCCACATCACTATCCACAACAAAGGTAGAATACATTGTTGTTGCATCCTGCTGCAGACAAGTTCTTTTGATGAAGCAAACATTAAAGGATTTACAAATAAGATATGATAATCCCATTGCTATTAATTGTGATAACACTAGTGCTATAATCATATCTAAAATTCCAGTAATGCATTATAAAAGCAAACACATCCCAATTAAATACCATTTCCTAAGAGATCAGGTTACCCAAAAAATAGTTAAAATAGTGTATGTAGACACCAAAGAACAGATTGCAGACATTTTCACAAAACCTTTGCCTAGGAGTACTTTTGAAAATCTTTGACAAAAATTAGGAGTAATTCAAAAACCTCATTAAAAACCATAAAATCATATCAGAAGGGGCACATGGTCAATGGGATCATTACATAGGGGGAGAGGGGAAATATCCCCTCTCTCATTGCTGTCAAAGGGGGAGGAAATTGATAAGAGAAGAAATTTCAAAAAGAAAAAGGTTGTAATCAATGAAAAAGGGGGAGATTGTTGGACATATTTTCGTTGATGTGTTGTCATTGATGTCAACATTTGAAGATAATTTTGATGTGATGATGATTTTTTATGATGAATTGTCATTGATGACAAGCAGGGTGTAGAAGAACGTTATTAGAAGCTCAGAAGAAATAGTGATGAACATATTAGAAGGAAAAACATTAATCGGAGCTCAAAAGAGATGACGCAGAGGAGTCGTTTGATAAGGAATCAGACTAGATCATGACCATTGATGGATGAAATCAACATAAAGATACAACAATCATCATATCTAGGAACTGCCGAGAAGGACTATCATATCAACACCCGATTAAGTCTCGACCATTGGATCGACACAAGTAAGATCTACAGTGGAGAGAAATTGTCGAGATTGGAGGAAAAAATAACATCCATGCATGTTTAACCTCTGCAGTCCTCCTAGATTGTTGATCTTTAGATTTGGAAATATCAATGGTTAGCATCGATTCCACTAACAACAAGCAATTTCCATTGTGGAACTCGACGACGATTTTAAACATCATGCTAGTTGGGACTCCACAATCATTCTTGATCGTTGATCTACTCCAGGATGAATCATGAACCTTAGATCAAGTGTAGTGGAAGGATAGTATAAGGTGTATTAAACAACCGACAACAAGAAATCATCCTAGTGTCATGAATTATTTGGTAGGTAACCACACTAGAGGGATTGAACTACCTCGAAGTTCTAGTAACCTCAAGTCCCAAAGAGTCGAAGCTCCGAAGTAAGATCTAACTATCTGTCAAGAAGGAAGATTCACGGTTGAGATCCTAAAAAATGAATAATGATAAGACCGTTAACAAAACGACTTGTTGTGGTTGTGCATACCATCCACTCAACTGTAAATAAAAAATTGACCATATGTTCTACTTCAGAAAAATGCACTCCGGAGGGATTGAACGTCTCAGAGTATGAGTATCCCAAAGCCCTGAAGTCACGAATGGCCGAAATGAATCTGGACCATTGATCAAAGAACTGATCACAATCATTGGATCAAGAATTCATATGAACCTATGACCATCAAAACATGAGGAGATCCATGTCATCAAGACCACATCAGCAAGGACACATGGCACAATCAGATGGTGACAAGTGTCTAGGTTCAGATGGCACTTTAGGATACGTAAATCATGAATCTAGGTGACACATGTCAATCACTCAGCCAGTGCTACATCAGTAGTGATGTCATCAAGTTACATCACTCCAGGAGTATTTCCTTCGGGGGAAACTAGCGTCTACCACCAACAGCTTCCCTAAGTGACGAACCACGAAGGAACAAACTAATGCCGGTCATTGATCTAAGATCCTCTGGATTCTCACATGACTGTTAGATCAAAATGTAGTGGAAATATACGTAAGCACTCCGATGTTGACCACTTCAGCGCTGACCAAATCAGGAGGAAATTGAAGCAATAATTACCTGGACCTCCAAAGCCATGGAGTCCCAAAGTCCTGAAGTAAATAGTGGTCATCTATATCAAACTTGGATTAAGTCAAAGCCATTGGATCAAGCAGTAAAAGGATAAGTAAGGATTGGATCTACACCATTGATTTGGTTCCATGAATCACACCAACCATCACATCAACCCTTGTGAGAGGTAAACTGTAATGCCCCAGGTTTTGAACCCCCATTTTAAATAATGTATGGTTACAATGATGAGAGGCCAGAGTGTCCAAAAATTTATTAAAAGGCTAGTGTGCCCAAGAAATGTAATGTTTGGATCATTATTAATAATAAATACATTGTTGGCTACTAGATGGACAAGGACTAGATTTATAGGGGGATATGATTCCAAAAGAGAGGGGGATTGAGGGGATAAATGTTTATTTCCTATTTTAATTATCCTTTTTTTCTAAGGGAGTGGATCAGTTATGTGAGCTTCTTGGGGGAGGCTAGGAGGTTCTTGATTCCCCATGAAGTACTTAAACCCACCCCTAGTCTGTTGGAGGGTGTTGGTTGATTGCTCGTTCGCACATTTTCTCATTCACTCCTTCATTCACTTATTTTCATTAATTCACTTTCTCACTCGTTCATTCATCCCGTCCTTACCTTATCACTCATTGATTTGTCCTCATCTATGTCTTGGCTCAGGGAAAGGGAAATGAACTGCCAAAGAGTATCCATGGTATTGTTGGCTGTAGTGGTCGTTGGTGTAATCTAGCCATGACTTGAGGCTTGCATGTATGAGATGTGTTGGCTTGTGTCCATGTTTTTTCATAGCTACGAGTCTTGAGAGTTATAGCAATGATATTCTGGACTAGTTGTGTTGGAGCCCTGGAATGAGAAGGACTTCCTGAGGGACTACGTGGAAGAGAAGGGTGGAGGTCCATTCTCTTGGGTGGTGCAGGATGGGTAGAAGAGAGCTGGGTACTTGGATTGTTGTGAGTGTTGGGAAGCCTGTTAGAGATTGAGTTCTGATTGGTTCGGGAAGCTAAGTAACACTCTGGAACTGTCTTTGTGGATTCATAGCCCTGGCTTGGGGGTGACATTGTTGTTGAGTTTGGAGTAGTAGTGTCTACGGTTGGGTGGAATGTCCTTGGGCTACAACCAGTTGGTGTCTTCTTTTATAAAGATAAGTGCTCTTTTCTATGGTATTATTTATCTGTATATGAATGTATTCCATTGTGTATCTATTTATCATTTAATTGAATCTTTAGAATATGCATGCTTGATGTTTATGGTTGTGCATGTCATTATATCTTTTATTTTATGCATCCTTTTTAATTTAAAAAAGGTATCGGTAAGAGAAAGAAGTCCAAGGGTGGGCTTGACTGTAACCTAGCTCGGCCTGTGGGTGGCGAGGTGTTTTAAACAGGGATACTTAAGTAAAATCCACTAGATTATAAAGTAAAATGATAAGTAAGGATTAGTTCTAGACCATTGATTTGGTTCAAGGAATCACACCAACCATCAGATCAACCCTTCTGAGAGGTAACCACTTTGGGGAGTTGAAACGCTAGAATATTGGATGAGAGAGAAAAATCCTGAAGGCTTAAGTCCATAGGACTAGGTTCTAGCCCCCGATCATGGGTTACGAACACATAAAGCCATTAAGCATTGGGAACATCGCTTAAATTAACAATCCTGTGGTTTTGCGCATATGGTCACATGTCAATGGTTTGAAGGAAGCGCCTCTGTAGAATTCAATTTCTGCAATATTTGCAGAGACATGGAGTTGAGTTTAAAACAAAATCAATCCATATCTGTGATTGATTTATGAAAAAGACTCTCACTAAATTAAAAACCTTCACGATAATGTTTGAATAATAATAGAGATTATTGTTAATTTAAAATGAATAGGTGTGATGGTCCAAACAAGTGGACAGAATGCTTCATAGCTCACACCATTTGGAAGATTATATAAACAAGAAAGAATGATGAGAAGAAAGTGTCTCTGTATTCCATATCAAAAGATAAAAATAGAAGCATAGTCCAAGAATAAGAACTAATGATTCTTATGAAGTGAGGGTGGAAGGGAGGAGCACTAAAGGATTTATATCCTTTACTAAGTAAGTGTAATTCAAGGGAGTTGGTGCTTCTTGGAGTTTCCCTAAAGACAAGGGAGTTGGTGCTTCCTATGGTTGGTGCCCTAAAGATAAGGGAGTTGATGTTTCCTAGGGTTGATGCCCTAAAAAACAAGGGATTTGGTGCTTCCTAGGGTAGGCTCTCTAAAGAAGGGGATTTGTGTCTCCTATAGTTAGTGGTCTAAAAAGGATTGGTTTCCTTCACTATTCTTCATAGAAGCCTTGTAATTCCTATTAATTATAATTATATAATTTATTTTACAAACAAGTCCATTGTTGATATATTTTGGTAATTAACAAAATATAAAATTAACTGCTAATTGTTAAAAAAGGGTAATATTGATTCACCCCCCCTCTCAGTATTCCAACATTCCCTTCATCTATGAAAAACTTGTTGGAAATAGGTCCTGTTATTCTTGCAGTAATTTTGCAACCTTCTCAACTGTCTCCTCACTCCAATATTCCCCTATATGTGCAAACTTGGGATTCTCTGTCATCCCAATGTTTACATTTCGTGATTTTATAGGCTGTGTATATGCGACGGATTCAAGATCTAGTCCTTATATGGCTCGTTCTCCTTCTGTCTCATGTATCTGCACATTCCTAGGATCCTCTCCATCGTACTCTTCCATGGCTATGTTATATCACTCAAGTAGTTCACAAAAATTCATCTTGGCTATGTGCTCTCTACATACTAGTATTACCTCCATCATCTCTTCTTCTGAAAATATCTTCGTTTGAATATCATGTAGCATTGTATCTATGGATAGAGATTCATATGTAAATATAAACGTGATTTTGAACCTCACAATCAGTTCTTCCCATCTTGTTGTCTCCATGTGCATTTCCAACTCCAAATACCAGTTCTTTGGAATTGTGTCCAGTGTGTGCATAAACTTGTGCATCCACTTTGTCTCTAGTATTGAACCTTAGAAATCCATGTAGTGTTCCACATGACCTACTAGGTCACTCTCCCCTATATATTTATGTGCAATGTTCTCACCCTTTGATCCAAACCTTATTTGCATTATTCTACTGCATTATAGCCAGTGTTTCATTCCCTCTCTATGTGCAGCCCACCATATGGCTAGAGTTGCTTTTAATACCACATCGAGTGCTAATATCCTTTCTTATTCGGGTACCTGCAGCTCAAATGTTTTGAAAAAAATACTTATATCATTAATCGTCATACCTTCGCGGGTGACATAGCTATGTTCCAATCCATCGCAAGGATCAAGTAATGCACACACATCATCTAGTTGAAATTTCATGCATTCTCTATTGCCAATACTCTAGATCTTCTTCAAAATATGATGCACATGAACTGATATTTCACCTACTCACTACAAGGAAAAGACCCTCCAGTGGAGGTTTTTGATAACGCGCCTATAAAAACATCCCAAAACACCATTTATAGCAGATGATACTAGCAGAGGTGAGAGGGAGGAGATTTTAGCAAATGTTTTTACACCGGTGATTTTATAAGTACATAACTCACTAGTGTGTTTTATACAATAGCTGCATCTATTCCCTCAAAACTAGCACACTGTAACATGGTTATTTCAAATAAAGAACAATATTATCTGGTGCGCTATGGAAATAAGGATGCACTAGGGAGTAATGACGATCGTAATAACATTATTTTAAAAATCTACGGTGCACAACATAACATTGGAAGAACCAATGCGCTATTAGTAGATTACACCATCATATGGTTAAATAAAAAACATTTACATAGCAATGTAGGATTGTGTCAAAAAATATATTCCGGTGCACTCCATTGTATAATGCGCACTGATGGGCACCAGTGCTCCAATATGGAGCACCGTGTTAGGGTTAATTTCCAAATTTAGGTGGTGTGCTCTATAAAACCAAGCACACTAGGGCGTCTATTATTATACTACATTGTGTCATGCTTAAACAAAATATTTTGCACTATTGTAGTTTTTCAAAAAAATGTACGATGATATGCTATGGAGTAGTATACACACCGATGTGCACCCAAAAACATGTGCACTGTGCTAGGGTTTTTTATTTTATTTTAAATATAACTAGTACGCTCATTAAACGTGTATGTCCCGGTGCAATTGTGCATTAGGTGCACAGACACAGGGTTTTATTAAAAAAAAATTACCGATGGTAAAAATCATTTCTACCATTTTCAGTGTTGTAGAGCTCAAACACACTGGTGCAACCTTTTCCTATCTAAAGTGCCTTTCCATCTGTGTTTTCCTTGGTTGCATTCCTTTCGTCTGTTTCTCAGTGCATGAATTTCAAATTTTTCCAAACGGTGGGAAAATTTAGTTTTTTTTAGTATGTCACAACCATGCCTCCCTGATGAAAAAATGTCTAGGTAATGTCCTTTTTTATTCATAGATTAAGTTTCCACCAGATTAAAATTTAAAATTGAGTGAAATTTTAAGTGTAAAAAAAAAAACAAAAAAAACTGCGTGGTGTGTTCGAGGCTCTTGCCTCACACTGCGTATGGTGTGACCTGCAAATTTACAAGGCACATCACATACCTTGTTACATTTCTCAACGGTGCGTTGGTAAACATAAAATATAGAAAACCAAAAATCAAAATAATAACTTATCTCAATGAACGTACTAGTTGGTTATGAAATCCAACATTACATGAACAAAGTGAGAAGGGGATAGGAGTGAGCGAGTGGATTGGTTACATTGGCAGCCTTCTTAACAGAATTACACCTTGGTGCATATTTCCTCATGGTTTACCCATGGGTTACCTTCCAAGGATCTTGAGTGAGTTTGAAAAATGTCTGATCTAGGTACAACAAAGACTACCCTTCACCTTCACCTCATGTAAGGACCCTAAATATTATGGTCACTAAGGATACCAACTCGTAGTCAGACTATGGGCGGGTACAATCGACACTACGTTCCAAACGTATGGGTAGGATATCAAGTTCGAAATTATTTAGGAGAACTGAGGATAAATGGACCAGTAAACTCCATAGGACCCCGAACAGATTCAAAATTCATGAAGGTCCGAGACCAAATGAAAACAGTTGATTCTCAAGAAGAACCCCCAATATATGATCATTCTACTATGATTGGTTAATCCTCAGAGGGCTAATATATGTTTCTCTCCCGCGCATGACCTCATGTTTAACCCATGTGTGAGAGGGGGATCCCAACTATGCTTATACAAAGGTTGGATTTTCTCTCCCTATCGCAAGATTTTGAGTTTGTATTGAATGCTTTGGAGAGTTATTCTCACAACCTATTCCAAATATCTAGTCCTAGTCTATTATTGGTGTAAATATCTAAAAATAAAAGTTTATAGTTCAATTTTAATTAGCGCTTATTTTCATGGTTGTTTTTTACACAAGGTTGAATGATAGTAAAACTGATGATGTTTGAGACTCGACTCCACAAGAAGGTAAAATGAATGATATGAAAAAAACAAATTCAATGAAAATTCTAGTTATGGGAAGGAGAAGATTTTCTTTTCTTTTCATCACTAACAAACACTCAAAAGAAATGAAAAATTTTACGTTATTTTGTTCCCAAACAATAATTCACATAGTTTCCAAATTATCAAAAAGAAAACATTTTCAATATCCAAAACTAGTGCATATTAATCCTTCTTCATTTGATTTTAGATGCAAACTATGATGTTCATCTAATGCCGTGTTCTTTCAATAATAATGAAAAGGTTCACTATGATGATAAAAAAGAGTATGAAGCAAAAGAGCATACAAACAAAGATACTTTCAACAAGAAACAAGAGACTGAAAGAAAAAAAACAAATATCAAATTGTTCATTCAAAGATTAAAAAACATTAAGAAATCAAAATGTCATACTTTATATTCTTCAAGAATTGAGTAAAAGATCAAAGACAAATAAATCAATAGACCGATGATCAATAATCTTTCCTGTGAGTTCCTCTAATCAATCAAATAATCAAGAAGAGTGGCAAAAGGAAACCAAATCTGAGAGAAAAAGGTTGATTTTTGTATCAAAAAAGACATCACAAACTCAATAAAGACTAAAAATAATGAAGGAAAACAATTTTATAGTCAAACAAGAGCCAAGATAAGAAAAAATAAGTTTTGATTTAGAGAAGAAGATCCAAAGACTAGACTCAACACGAAAGAAACCTCAAAATTTCCTAGAAAGGAGAAATCAATGCTCTGGTAACCAAGACACCAGAGTGCTACATCGATCCCTAGAAGGACCTAGGGGAGTGTTGATCAAGAAATAACACTCTGGCTTGAACTGCAGGGGAGTGATAGTTCTGAGGAAAGTTTGAGAAAAAGATCAAAAATCTCAATAACTCGGGAAATTTCAATAAGAGGTTCTGTAAGACAACTAGAAAAGACAAGGTAGATGAAACTTCAGACCAAATCAACAAGTAGAATCTAAGGATAGGAAAAATTCTCGGACGAACCAAGGTAAGACCAACTGAAATTTCATTCCGCAATGGATTTTCCAATTTTTGTTACGAAAATATTCCCTTGTGGATAAGTGAATTTTCCCTTGGATTATAGACCCCTATACCAACACAAAAAAATGCATTTGGATAGTACCATTCCTATAGATTCATTTTGTCCATCGAAAAAGAGAGAAGGAGGAGAAGTATGATGTACCTCGTTTACGACATTTGTCCAAGTTGCTCCAATCTGTGAGCTCCAATCAATACCGAAAATGGACATCAAGAAACAAATGATTATCTTCTACTCTAATGGATTAAACAAAATAAATTTATCTATGTAGATTAAGACAACCATAGACAATCACATATAAACACATACTTGAAGTAAATAGGCCAAGTATATTATCGAGAACTTCAAAAGGAAACTTGCAATCGTCAAATGATGTTGAATAAACCTCTCCAAGTCCTCCTCATCCAAGCCTTGCTCGAAAGATCCACAATCATAATAACAATTCTTTGATAATTTCTCCTCCTTTTCACCATGGAAATGCCTCCATTTATAGGCTTTGAGAGTCTCAAAAACCTTGAGTATATTTGGAATTAGTTGAGGATATGGCTCCAATAGTTGTGATATCTTCCTTAGATGCATCCCCATAGTTATATTTGAGCTAAATTAACCCAATCCACCATATTTGTCTTTAGAGGAAAGTGATATTTCCTCCAAGATTCCCTCAACCAACTCAATGCTCCTTTAAAATGGACAATGAAGAAATGCAACACTCCCACTGAGATGGAAAAGGAGCACTAGCGCTCCTTATGTATGAGCATGGGAGCATCGATCTTCCAAAAAGTTACCAACATGAGTAATTCCCTAGTAAAAATACTTGTTCAGAATGTCAGATGATGGGGATTCTTCTTCTAACATGTTTTAGGGGTTGTAGAAAGTTTTTTCATTGTGTCACTTGAGATGCGACACTTAGGAAAATTGAATGTGACACTTACGACACTTGCGATGATAAAAGTGTGATACTTGTGACACTTACGACACTTGCAACAATGAAAGTGCGACACTTACGACATTTTCGAAGTGAGGAATTTTGATGTCTAACAATAGTATTATCATGGAGGGGGATCATGGATAATTGTAGGCCCACACTTCCTCAAGGATGGTATTTTTATCACTATGTATCCAATAGAATTAATATATAACCATTCCTCAAGAAAATGTTTCAAATAGGTGGTCTTAAGGAAGGGTTGGCCAACCCTTCCACCATTATATTATTCTCAAGTAAGAGTAGCATGATATAGGGTTGGTTGACCCTTCCTTAATGATTGTATTCACATTGCACGGTATCCAATGAAAGGGTCACTTACATTTTTTCAAGCATAGTATTCTAATAGAGGTTTAGATTGGAGAGGGGTTAGATGTCCCTTCCTTAAGGATGGTATTTTCATACATGGGTATCCACTGGAAGTGTCAACTAACCCTTTCTCATGCAATGTTTTCAAGTAAGGGGTTTTGGGGGAAGGGTCAACGGATCCTTACACTATAAAAGTATTCACATGTACGGAGGGGAATGAAAAAGGTTTTGCTAACATTCCTCAATGATATTATTTCCAGCCCAAGGTATCAAGTGGAAGTTTTTATTAATCATTCTTGAAGAATAGTATTCCCATGGATAGTCAAAATAGACAAGGTTTAGTCGATGCTTCGTAAAGGATGATATATGTGTCGAGGGATATCTTGTGGAAAATTAAGTTAACCCTTCCTCATGGAAATGTTTTGTGCAAGGATGACCCTAGAGAAGTGACAATATACCCTTCCTCTAGTATAATAATATTTGGGAGGGGGAGCAAGGAGAAGGCTAGGCCAACCCTTTGTATTCTCAAGGAGAGGTACATAGAAGGGTCAACTAAACATTTCTCTAGAATATTATTCTCATGGAGGGGATCACTTAGAAGCATCAACTGGCCCTTCCTCAATTATTGTGTCCTCATGGCGTGAAAGGATGGAGAACATTCATCCAAACCTTCCTCAAGGATGGTATTAGAGTCCAAGAGTATCAAGTGGAAGGATTGTCCAACCATTCTTCAAACAAACCTTTGGCATAAAGGTGATACCAAGGAAGGGTTGGTCAACCTTTCCTGAAACAAAGTATTATCTTGGAGTAGGAGAATGGATAAGGGTCAATTAATCATTCGTAAAGTATGGTATTCCCATCAAGGTGTATCCAATGGAATCGTTGTCCAACCATTTCTTAAGGATGGTATTGGTCTCTTTGGGTATCTAATAAAATAGATGGATAACCTTTCCACCAACACATGTTTCAATTAAGGGTAATCCTCGAGAAGGGTAAGCCAACCATTCCTCGAGGATGGCATTGTTCGACTTTGAAAAACAATAATAAATATTAATTGGTTATCTTTAAAAAATAATAAAAAATATAAATTTCCAAAACAATAAATAAATAATAAGTAGAATCTACTACATTTTGTGTAGATCATTCTCATATATATTTTTTTTCAAGATTAAACATTGAGCATTGAATTAGTTGATGAAAACAAAATTCACTTGTTAACGTTTTCAAAAATTTGCAAGGAAGAGAATTTAATTAAATGTAAAATTGACATATTAAATGACATTAATATTTTTTAATGTCATTAGAAAGACTACACAATTCCCTACAATTTATTTTTACTACAGATCAAAATTCGCAAGGCATATATGAGTTTCAAGGGATTCAATTTAAAAATATTTAAAATGTCAAATTTTCATTGCCACATTTCACTAAAAAGTGTTGCTAGTTTTCATGGATTTTACCACTTAACTCCCATGTTATACAAACTTTCCTATCAATACCTATTGATACTATTGTACTTTTCACTCTTTATTCAATTCCTAATTTCATTTTGGTGGCTTTAGAATATTAACTTTCCAACCCTACACCAAGGCCCTATCATCTTGAGTATTATTGGTTTTCTATTAATAAAAATTAATTCTAGTTTATTTTAAGTTATCCTTTATTTTAAGAGCTATTTATTACTAAGAATAATAGAGTAAACTTAATGATATTTTGAGATTCAAGAATGTCAATTACTAAATAAATTAACAATGCACTTAGACATCTATGATTCTCTTCCAAATGAAATGATGCAAGTCTTGAATCTACTTTGAATTCCAACCAGAATAAGATATCTAACTTGATGTTTCAATGCCAATAAGACTCTATAACTTTATACCTTGTAAAAGTACAATATAAAAACAAAAAACATATAAAAATGCCATTTCAAAAATGAAATCAACTAAAATTCCCTAAAGAATGCACAAATCTTTTTTATTCCTTTTAAACTTGCAAATCACTCAAAAGAAATATTGAAGACTCAAACAACTAATTAACAATATTTATACCACATTGTTTACTAAGAGGAAAGATATTAATACGAATATATCATTTTACCCTCTTCTACGACTACCATGTATCATATCTTCCAAAATATTCCTATATTTTTCTTTTGCAACTATGAAATAATAGTAAGGAATCTTAAAAAAATATATAACAACAATGTTATAAGTCATGACCAAAATATTGTTTGGGATCAAAAGTTATGCACAACTGTGAAGATATTATTTTTCATGTCAAAATATAGAAAATATTATAAAAATGCATGTGTTGCAGAGTCCATATAGAATTTGGAAAAATAATGCATAACAACAAAGTTGTATATCTTTTCAAAACCTTTCTATTGGTATAAAGAGCATCCCAATCCAAATCCGGGATAAAGAGTTATGAAAAAAATTCTAAAATATTTATTCTGGGATAAAAAGTTACGAAAAAATTTCTAAAATATATATTTTTTTCTTATTTAGGATAGATATTAGGATTGTAATTTTCTATCAAACCATAACTAAAAGTCGAGCCTACTAGAGACCAATTAAACCAACCCAACATGGAGAAATTCTAATAAGCTCCCTGGTGGAGTTTCCAATTCTACTATAAGGATTTTTCATTATTCCAAGCTAATGGATTCGCTAGTGAGTGGGTTGATAGCTTGCTGCATCTAACCGATAAGTTATTGACTTTATTTCTTATATCTAATTTTTTATGATATGAAATGCAAAGAAATGGAAGGTGACATAACTCCTTATTAATGGTTTATGTATATTTAAGTGAGCAATTCCAATCCAAGAGTCTTTAGTCCAGATTTCTTATAAAGATCTACATGAAAATAATTACACAACCTT
>SNQJ01S0017108.1:172995-195595 GCA_010110895.2 Picea sitchensis | reverse complement strand
TCCGATGAGGTTTTACCTTTTTTCTCATTTTTTTAGTGTCTCATTCTTATATGCATTGTATAGTGGGTACCTGACATGGCCTTGGTTGTCGGGACCCATTCATCATGTACACCCTCGTAGTGTTCAGGGGGGGGTGTTGGAGATATTACATAATCACCTATAATTATTTTCCTAAGTTTTACAATCCAATGTTGAGAACTCTTCTTTAGATGAGAATATTCTCTCTAGAGATTATTCCCCTATAAAATAGGATGTTCCTCTTCACTTTAGAGTCAGTTACACTTAGTTAGACTAGTGGAAGTCGTGACTCAGTTAAATGATGATTGCATGGATCAATTAACAACGACTAGGTGGCAATTCACTCCAATGTTTGTTAGTGAATGTCTGGATCTCTCTAGAACACTACTATGGCTCATTAGTTACTCATGTAGCCTATATCTATTGTAAGTCATTCACTCTTTGATTGTGGAATACGGTTAATGAGAATTCTTCCATTCTTTCTCTCATATTTATCTTTTCTCATATTTTATTTGCAAACTGTGTATGTCATTTGCTAGCTAAATATTTTATGTGCAGGTTCAACATTGCGTATATCTTCTTTATTCCTGAATAGAACCTCCAATCTGGTCCACAATTCATTTGGAGTTGAATCTTGTGAGACATCATATACTTGGTGGAGAATTTATGGAGAAATAGACAAGCAAATACATCCTATGGCCATATCTTGTCTATTGAGAAAGTCATTTTTCTCATCGTTGAAATCAAGCTCTACTTCTATTGCCATAGTTATTTGGTACAAGCCTCTACATCTTAACTGAAGCATAATTTTTGGATTCTACTCCAAATAGTTATGAGGCATGAGAAGTATTGCCGATGAATAATCCATCTTTTCTACATTCTTCAATCTTTAATCCATGCGAAAAGATTCCGGTGTGTCTTTTTTCTAGCAATCCGTCGGCTCTGATACCATGTAAATGTGGAAGAACCCGTATAGATAAGATCTATCTAGCAAAGGACATACATAGTTTGCAAAAAAATGAGAAAAGACGGAAACGAGAGAGAGACTTGGACAGACTAGGTCAACTTGGGAACACTATGAGGCACACTTCCAGGTGCACTTGTTGGATGCATATGGCCAATGGAAAATCACAAAGAAACCAAAGTTGGCAACATGAACACTTGAGTCTACCTTAGAGTGAAGGGGATTGCAAGTGAAAGGCAAGTCTCACTTCAATATTTCTAAATCAATAAGTGATTGTCACTCACCAAGAGTGTAAATGAGCTATATGATCGTGCTAAGATCACGGTTAGTCACAATAGGGTGAACTACATTGGTTGAGTGAGAAGAAGAAAATGATAGGATTCGTAGGACGAAAACCTGCAGTTTCTTCAGGGGTTGATTTGTGCAAGTATAATGGGCAATAGGTAGAAGGCTATTTGCCTTAGACTCATTGTCCATCTCTATTAAAGTTGTAGGTAGGAGGTTGCAATTCTGGTGTTGTATATTTGTAACATTCTTTATCTAAATAAAGTTAAGGCGCCTGCCTTAGGTGCCACCTATGCATGTGTGTTGTGAACTCTTTATGATTGTTGGATGTTAATCCTCCTTGCTTTTCTTTGTATTGGATTAGAGTTGAAATATTATATTAACTAAGTATAAATATTATTGGGATGTTTTAAAGGTCACGGTTGGACATCTACCTATTATTGAATGAGCTCAGTTGAGTAGGATTTAGTTTTATTTGACATAAAGTAGCCTAAGGTGAAGTTATGGGAAAACTTATGTAGCATCCATGTAATGTACCTAGGGAGGATAATATAGGGTTCCTAAGGAGGTACCCAAGGGGTAATGAATGTAATGTGGCCATAATAATAGAATATACCCAATATGTAATTAAAATGGAAGAATATAATAATAAGGGGTAGTTGGAATAAGACCCTTAGGAATAGTCATGAGAAAGCATAAATACACATGAACATCATTGTATTGGATATGTGTTGGATTGTATTGTCTTATGACAATCTTGGCATGTGGAATGATTCTTTCTATAAGGAGTATTTGATGGTGTTACCCTATATTGAAGGTTCTTCTATATGTTCTTGTGTTGTTCATGGTGAATGTTTTGGTATTTTGGATGTTTGAGGGTTTATTTATGAAGTTACATGGTGGATTCTCTCTTATATATTTGAATTTTTACGACAAGTGGTATCAAAGCTCTTTCTTGGGCATGAAGTGGGAGACTTTGTTTTTTCTTTTTGTTGTTTTTTTGCGTAAAAAAGAGGAAAACATAACTAATGTCAATTTATGAAACTTCTTGTGATGAATTTGGAGAATCTAACCCAAGAATTGCATTCCTCACGAAAAATACCCAATTTAAAAAAAAAACAAATCATCCAAAACGAAGTTCGAGAAGTGGAAATATCATTGATTTAAAATCAATCTTTTTTTAGTGTTTTTTCAAGAAGGTCATGAATTTCATAGATTGCATATATTTTGACAAAGTGCACAGATTTAAGTAAAACCAATGCCATCAGGTCTAGAGAAGTTGTGGCATTTCATAATTGGGGTAATAATAGCCAACCAGAAAAGTATAACTAAAGTTATGATCATTTACATTTTCAGCCTCAAACCCCGACTACATAAAGGAGTTCTATTGAAAAGTAAGTGATTCTCTTGAAAACTCTAGTTCTATTTTTAGGTTTCAAGCAAGATTTATTTTGCAAGAAAATATGATGGTTTTAGTATTAAAGAATACATAAAAAAAATGAAGTCAATATGCAAAGAGAAGTGTCAATTCCCGCTAGCTCAACTGGTTAAGGTGTGGGTTTCATTTGGCAGGCAACTAGAGTTCAATACCCTTACTGTGTGTTTGGTTGGGAGGAGACACCCAAGAATACAACCATGTTAAGGGTTGGTGCATCCTAGGCCATGTGTGATGCCTGTGTGATTTTGACATTTTACATGCCCTTGGGTTGTGGTTTCTTAGCCAACGATTGAAATGTTGTCCCCACAAGTGATGGGCATTTCTAACAAACAAAAAAAATATATGGAAAGATAAGTGGAAATATTGTCTACACAATGGGCTAAAAGAAGATGATTTCATATGGTGGAGATCATCTGAATTTGACAAGATGATGGCACTTTCTGATGAAGCATATGAAAAATTATTTTTAAACAGGTGGTCTCTTGTTGTGAAGAAGGATAAGAAGAGAACTAGGGATTTATTTTCATGTGACAACTTATTATTATAGGTTCATGGATGTATTCAACAAGAGAAGGTATGTGTTTCTATTAACCCTTGTTGCAAACATAATTTCGTCGATGTTAACATGGATAAAAGATTGCAAGTTTCCACAAAGAATATTCAAAGCACATAAGTTGAAGGTGAAAATGTTCAAAATTTTAAATATTTCAAGAATACCATGGACAAATATGTGTTGCATCATATCTCTATGCTATAAATATGGATGATGTGGATGTTGTTTTGGGATATCCTTCGATGGACTTAGTTGATATAGTGGAAATTAATGTGCAAGAAGTTTTTGAATCTATGGCACATGAAAAAGAAAATTACATTGCAGGATATTTATCTTATTAGACATGAAGGGCCCAAGGAATCACATGAAGAATTCCTTGCAGGGGAACTAATTGTAGTACCTAATGACACATCAGATGAAGGGGTTGAAGTTGAAGAAGATTTTATAAAACTACTTAAAAGAAAATCACTAGGAAGGACATAAAAAGGAAGAAGAAGAAGCTAAGGAACCACATGTTGAAGAGTCAAAGAAACAAAATTGATAGTTAATGTTGTTGTATATCACCACCCACACCACATGGAGAAACAAAAATTTCCAAGGCAAGGAATGAACATCAACAAAATTACTATGGATCAACATGGAACCAGAAAGGAAACCAATATGGAGGCACATGGAGGACTAAAACCAATGCACGAAGATATCGAAGTAGCATGACAAAGAACTGGATCCCGAAAAGAATCCAAAATCAAGATCAATGAAAGGCCATAGTTGGACCCCATGTCCACATTTCACTAGGATGGATGGATGCTCATGCATTGTACCAGTTGAATGCATTGCTTATTAGGTCATAATATATGGCTTCTTTCCATTATTGAAGACGAAACATGCCAAGGGGATGGAATGTAATGTACCTAGGGAGGATAATATGGGGTACCTAGGGAGGTACCCAAGGGTATAATGAATATAATGTGGTCATAATAATGGAATAGGCCCACTATCTAATTAAAATTAAATAATATAATAATAAAGGGAAGTTAGCATAAGACCCCTAAGAATACTCATGAGAAAGTATAAATACACATTAGTATCATTGTATTGGATTTTTTTTGGATTGTATTTTCTTGTAGCAAGCATTGCTTGTGGAGTGATTCCCTCAATAAGGATTATTTGATGGTATTACCCTACCTTAAGGGTTCTTCTCTATATTCTTGTGTTGTTCGTAGTGAATGTTTTGGTATTTTGGATGTTCAAGGGTTTATTTATGAAGTTACATGGTGGATCATCTCTTATATCTTTGAAGTTTTACTTCAATCCCCATTTTGACCCCCTATTTAATTTGTAATTAATGGTGTTTAGTGTTGTTTATGAGGGCATGAATATTTTGTTATCGTGCCAAGGTGAACTTGATAAATCAAAGACAATGTATATGTATCTTATTTTTAATTAATGAAAAATGCTAGCAGTTGATTAAGGGAACGAGTGCCTACAAACACCATGATACCAAGAGCGAGGAATGGTGAGGGGGTCTTGGGGGTTCACCTTGTAAATAATTCCAAACCACCCTTTCCAAGACTATTTTACCAAGATTTAAATTTGAAAAATGTCTTACTCATTTTCCCTCTAGCCAAAATCATTTAATGAGAAAACCTAGTTGGTTGAAATGTCTCGTTCCCATAATTATGGAAGCGTCGGATGGTGATTGAGAAGTGATCCTTGTAGCAAATGCATAGAGTGGGCAAGAGTACCCATCTCTAAATTCGCAAACAACTCAAGCTGCATGGGGAAAAGAAGCAAGATCACAATTTTTTGTGTAGACATGAGACATAGGTGCATGAGTGGGAGGGGAATGAGCTTAGGCATGTAGAGGAGAGCCATTTGTGAGCTAGCCATTACCTGTGAAATATGAGTCTGTAATCCTTATATTGAGACCCCATTGAACTCATTGAGCACGAGGGTTACGATATGGTATTGAGTTGGGCATGGACAATAATCCCAGGAGAGGGGACTCACTGAGGGAGTGTATAACAGTAAATGGATTCACTTTGGTTCTCTACAAACCAATAGCAACATGTCTGGAGATCGTGGAGGCCCTACACCCAATGAGGAAGGAATTCCCTACTGGACTAATACTTGTGAAATAGTTTTCCATTTGACCATCAGTTTTTGAATATTGTTGAATTTTCCTTTGTGGTATCATGATGTTGTTGATTTCGTCGTAAGTTGTGTCGAAATTTTTGGAAACAAAATCTTAGAAAGGACAATTCAAATTTTCGGTTGTTGCTCCAAGAACATCAAATCAGTTTTCATGTCTATGATGTTATAGGATTTCTCTCAAAACATATCCCTTTTTGCATGTCTTGGGTAAAGATGTGATGCATGGAATATGGACTGAATCACCTTCTAGATGCATACATTCTCAAGTAACTTCATTGCCTAGCATGTGTGTTGAAGCAAATGCAAGGTATCTCTAGTTAGTGTGGTATGATAATGGTTCTTTTTGGAGGCATGGTGTTATAGGTAGCTATAGGCTTAGCTGAGAATCATTTAGGGATTTGATAGTTTATAGTCCTAGCATCATTTTTTCCTACTTGACCTCATGTCTTATAACTAGTGGAATCATCATCTTGGTTGTTTTGGTGAGATGCCTTGCATTTGGTTTAAGAAACTCATGAGAGTAAATTCTTCTAGTTTACTTGGAATGAAATTCATGTCTAAAGGATTGAATGAATTGGAATGATAAAGCATAATCGAGTGTTAATTTCTAGCCTATGGTCTTTTGCATCTACTGTATCACTATAAAGAATGTCACTTTCTCCCTTGGTCCCTTAAAAAAATTGAGTTTGTTTTAGATTGAGATTTGTCTTGGAAAGATTTGTATGGTTGATTGGCATGTGAATTTCCTCTTATTTTGATCATTATTATGAAGGTTGTGTGTTTGTTTTGTGACCCTCCATTATGGATCTATTTATATATTTGTGAAGCTAATGATGATGGGTGTTTTATATGCACTAAAAACACACTAAAAAACCTCAATTAAATTGTCAACTTGGGGTAAGTAAACTTAGAGTTGTAGCAAAATAAATGCCAAAGGTAGAAGGGCTAGTAGGAGTATAGTCTAACTAATGAAGGCAACTATCTAAGGCTAATCTACTCAAGAAAACCTATCTAATGAGCAAACCCTATTAAGCAACTTGAAACTAGGTAACATAAGTATTGTTGGGCCAAGGATCGATGGATAGTCCTAAGAAAGAAAGTAAAAACCCTATGTAAATCAAACTAGTTGAACAATAAGCAATAAGGAAAAGCAACTATTGAATAAGAAAATGATAAAAGCAAACTACTATAACTTTCCAACCTATATTCAATGAGTAACTACCCTATGACAGTAAATAAACAAGCAAGCAAAGACACCTATCTAACCTACAAAAGAAAGAAAGTAAGAAAAGACAACTAACTAACCTACTAAATCAAATAGACAACTAAGCAAAAGAAACTAACTAACCTACTAAAGCAAGTAGACAACTAACTACTGCAAGCAATCAAATTAAAACTTCTCATTGAACAACTACCTAGCCCAAGAGGCAAGTGGACTAAATGCTCAATGAAAAACTATTTCTAATGCATGAAAGGAAATCTAAGAGGCAATTGGACTAAATGCTCAATGCAAAACTATTTCTAATGCATGAAAGGGAATCTATTTTATTGAAAGCAAGAAGAACTACCAACTAATGCTTAATCTATAATAAGAAAACTACTATCTAACCTATCAAAGCAAAGTCTATCTATCCTACAACAGCAGTAAAACTTTATTCTAATCTATGATAGCAAGAAACTATCTTTAATCTACGAAAACAGGAAAACTATCTTTTAACCTATGACAATTCAAATATAATGTTGGTGGTTGTGTGAATGTCTTCCGTGTGGGATGATATCTCGGTGACACTTGACAACATAGGACAATTCAAGCGGTATAAGCTCAACACTAATCTCAATGGCAAAGTGAAAGGTATGGATTAAACAATCCAAGGAGAGTTTAGCGATGACAAAAGCAGTGTTAGATACCCTGCATATTCATATATGAACCATCCACAACATAACGAGATTATCATTATACTTCTACACTACATAAGCAAAATCCATACCTAAACTCAACCATTAACTAAGAAATATAATTGCAATTTAATTCTAGGAAAGGAAATTACATAAATGAAACTATACTACATCTATTCTAACAATTCAAACCGCAATAAAGAAATGCTTAAAAACAATTCAAACCGCAATAAAGAAAATGCTTAAAACATAAATTAAAGTACGACATTTAAAAGTAAACTAACAACTACATCAATCAATAACTAAGTAAGCAAGATCTATATATAAACCGAATAAGCTTTATCTATCATTAAAACTCGAATTAACTCTATCCATCCATCAAATCCTTGTCAATTAAAAACCAAATTAAAATGCTATTCTATGCTATTCAAAACTCGCTTAAATCTGATTCTAAAATCATAAATAAAAACATAATCTAGTATTTAACTACACATGGGGTTAGTCTAAGAGTTTGCAGATCCATTCCTAACTACGAGATTAATTCATGCTAACACAATTCATCATACTAACCTGAAAAAGAGAGTCAAAGCAAATTAAATTATAACAACAAACTAATTAACAAAATAGAAATGCAAGTACAGGAAATAAAGAGAACAATTAATCTATGAAATACACATAAACAACACAAAGACAGCTATGAGACTAATCGGGTGGCCCCCGCAAAGAAGTCGCGGGTCACTCCCTAAAATCACACCACGAGCTTAGCAAAAGGAATTCACCATTAAAATGTAGAAACACAATTTTATACAATTATGGCAATTGAAAATCAGAAAACAGAGCCAAAATCTCCGTTTTTGGCTCTAACACACCACTTCTAATTAACAATTATATGAGCACCACTCAAGTGGTATTTATAATGTTTACAGGCTAAGTGGTTGACCACAGGAGGTTCAACCACTTCTAAAATTGACAATTTCATTAATGGTGCCCTAACTGCTGAAACAAAGCGAGCCAATAATCACTCCACCATAACAAACCAAAATTGAGTTGTCAAGAGTTCACTAGTTGAAGGGGATAAGAACGAGCAAACTCCATGCCCTGATTCATTTCCACCGGGCCAGCCATCACTCATAATCGCCAAACGCCTCCCGCTTGTGCGTGAAGAGGTGCTGGATGGAGTGTCGGATCGGGTACCCTAACGGAAAGGCCGGGAAGGAGGACTAATCACGTGTCAAGCATAAACGAGTGCATTACCCGGTAACATCAAAAAACGTGGAATCAGATCCTTTGAAGTGTAAAAACATGATGAATTATACTCTATACAATCATTAAACATGAATCATAATGTACTTTATGTCGATCATACCGCTTTTATCATAAAATTCTTCAAAAGCTCCTTTCAAAAGATGAAAACACATATGTACATGTGGAAAAGTGCATAATAACCGTCATAAAAATGACCATATCTCGGGCCCAACATTACCTCAAGATCTAAGATTTTGCAGGTCCCACTGCAACAAAAAGAAATTGCCCTTTATGACTAAACTTTGCAAAGGAGGGGTGGATTAGCTTTAGAAGATTATCCCTCTTGCCTGGGGGATTTTGACTTAGTATTTTCTGGGTGGGTGTTTTAATCAAGGTTTGTTGCGTCTAGAGACTATTATTATTGGCAGTTAATATCATCAACCTAACGCTGCAGAGAATTCATCTTGGCTTGTAGGACAACGTTATATTCATGGCGTAAATGACAACTCAATGTTTCATGCTCTCTAAGTTTAAACTAGAGGGTTTGGAGTTTTTTGAGGCTTCTTATGACATGTGAGGAAGCCTTGAGATGTATATTATACCATTGATCCTTTAAACCATGCAAAACAACAATTTTATCTCGACAAAATTAGTTCCAAAAGTGACTTCCCATAAGCGCAACAATTCTGGCCTGGCGAACTTGTGAAAAATAGGTATCAACGTGACACCTGTAACTACAAGACAGTAAAACTTGTGTAAAAAATGAGAGAGGTTTTTGTTTTTGAGTATTTCCTTGACAAAACCCTCTCTTGGTTTTCAAAAATTCACTTTCATTTATTAGGGAAACATGCCAAGAAAACATGACTAAAACAGGAAAAACAGAGTGTTTTATTTCTTGAAAAACTAGGCCTCTAAGATAATTGAATATATCCAAAACCATAACGTATATTTAGAAACTGAGAGAGGTTATTGTTTTTAAATATATTCTTGATAAAAAAATCTCTTGGTTTTCAAAACTTCACTTTCAGTTGTTAGGAAAACACGAAAATAAAATATGACTAAAACAGAAAACAACACAGAGTGTTTTATTTTCCGAAAGCATAGGCCTCTAAGATGATATAATATATCCCAAAACGTAAAGTATATTCAAAAACTGAGAGAGGTTATTGTGTTTTGGTATGTTATGAACAAAAACCTCCTCCATGTTTCAAAATTAATTTCCCATTTGTTCACAATCTCAGCTTGAAGTTGGTTACTCAAAACCTGCAGAAGCGCAGCGTGGTCTTTGATAGGGATTGTGGAGGCCTTCCCAGAGGATTGGGTGAAAATCTTATGATGTCAGATACACAATGGAACCATCAATAATTGCAAATTCCTTCTCCAAACCTCTGAAAAATTTACTTCGAGTCAAGTTGTCCAAATGTGCAGAAACCCTCCTATAGCAACACTATTTGGGGAATTTATCTCAAATGATAACACCTGTGCATAAACTAAAGGAGGTTTTTGTTTCTTGGTCTATTATTGACAAAAACCTATTTCACTTTTGTCAAATTAATCTTCCTTAATTCATAAACCAATTTTGAAGTAGAACTTCGACCAAGACAGTCATTTGAAAATTGATGACAAGGAATGATGACATGACCATGATGAAAATTTATGACCTTGGATGAGAGGAGGGAGTAGTATTGACACCTAGACACACCAATGACCATTTTACAACCAGGAGATGTCAAATTTTATTTGATAATTGTATTTTAAAAATATAACAATTTGACCTAATAACCCTATCAATCACATGAAAGAGTAAATTTGATCACTAGTGACTGACAGAACTGACAGATACTAACAAAAGGCTTGGTTTGTACTGGTAGGAATGGTGAACATGAGAATTTCTATAGCCTGACATCAATATGTAACAATTCAAACAACTGATCCTCTTTTCATAAGCTTGGAATACATATGACAGTAAGTATTTAGCAATTGTAATCACTATGTATTTGTCACAAAGAATAGTTAGGTATAAGCAGTCTTCTATAGCATAAACATAAAAATGCACAGGAGCTTATAACACACACAATGATGTCAACAATATATAATTTAGCATACCAATACAAACAACTACTGATATAATATCCCAAGACTTTGTAAAAAGACAATATGACAGAAATCCTACTTCCTCTTCTCATGGGTTTGCTATACAAATGGGCAATGCTTAGTATTTTTAGCTCAAGAAACTCCCCCCAGACCGAAGATATGGCACGTCCTCGTGCCATGAATTAACAATAGGCTCCTTGGTCTTTACTATTTTTAGAGGGGGGTTAGCAATAGGCTTCTTGGACTTTTGGTCCAGTAAAGAAATAGCTTGAGCATGAGGGTTTGGGTGGAGTAACAGTCCCTAGATCAAGAGTCTTCTTGCTAGTCTTGATTGTAAGATGAGGGTTTGAAAATTGGTAAATGAACTCATCCCACGTTTTTTCCTGTTTTTCCAACTCGGCTAAGACAAGTAGTTTGATAAGGCCGTTGTGAAATAGGTTGTTATGGGGATTGGTTACATCCTTCCTCACTTGGGAAGACATCTTCTCAAGACTTTTTAAGAAGTAAAAGGGAAAGTTACAATGGCTTATTGAACTAAAAGTGAGCTAATAATCGAAATTGACAGGCTTTAAAGACAGAATATCTACCTTCACATGTAATCAATCTGGTGATGACTATGAGAGGGTTGATTAGCTCCTCTTTTATACACTCCTTGGAGTATCCCTTAGCTCCAGAGATGTTCTGAAATGCAGTTTTGAAAACCCTGTTATAGCTTGCTCTTGGCAACTGGTGGTGTTTAAATCAACGGTCTCCAACTCTTGGGATCTTTGTGGCTGAGGCAATTGATTCCTCTGAGGCCATGAACATAGTGAATAAGAGTTGAGGTAGGCCAAGAGTGTTCCATTGTTGTTGATTTTGTCACCATGCTCACTCAATCCACTTGCATAGAACATGTAATGTCAAACCTACAATGAACAGTCTGTAACAAAAGTGTAATGTCAAACCTACAATGAACAGCCTGTAATAAAAAAATAAACCAACAGAGTGGTCTGTTAAGGACATATACAACAATTTATAGCACACAGGAGTTTAGCACTTCAAGATAAAATGACTGCTGATGTAATGACATGTATCATGAAAATAATACAAAAATTCTTGCAAAGCTTTATTTCTCCAGGCAATGATCATTTGTCAACTCATGAACCCCTCACCCACAGCTAAGTATTGTGACACCTCACAATCAAAAGTATAGGAAATCAGTCAATATCCCCCAATAGATGAAGATTTATAGTATGTCAAGTGTAGAGATAAATTTCACTGATTGGTCTGACGAGACGATTAGAAGATGGCCCCACCTATAGGATAAGAGATCCTATATATAGATAAGAAGAGGTACGCAAGAGAGTTTCAAGATAGTCTTAGAGTTATTTCCCAATGGAAAGTTTATGGAGTTCATTAACCTTAGCTTAACCATACATACTTCATGTCAGCTTTGTCTACAAATAATGTCATACATCAGGACAAGTTTAAATTTATTATTTATTTTTTTTGTCAGATTATCATCCTTGCTAGGTAGAATGCCTCGCTGCTAGCAAGCTTGTTCAGTACTCCGATGGGTTTACCTAGTCATACCACAGGATGGTACCTGCTGCCAGCAGACTTGTTCAGTATCCCAGCAGGTTAGCCTCTTAAACCCTCAGAAACTAGCCCTCCATCCTTTAATATTTTAGTATAAGATTGATTATGCAAGAAGATGGGGGAACAACTCTGAAAACAACTTTTTCTTTCTCTTTTTTTTTTCAATTGGGATGGTATTTATGTTAGAGGATGACTTTCCGTTATATTACTTAGTGATTGTCCTGATGTAAGGGGTACTTAAGCGAACATGGCCTATCTAAAGATATGATTAATCAAGCTATTTAGTGTGTAGTGGATGGTACCATTGAGGAGGAACAAAAAGGTATCTCTAGGCTCAACTTACTTTCTTCCTTTGTAGTTATTGTGATGTTTCCATGACTAACTGCTAATTAGACCTCCTTGATACTCTTTGATAAAGACACTTGACTCACTTACTCAGGTTTCTTGGAAAAACTGTATGAGAGACCTCTAAGCTTGATGGTTACGGTGTCACTTCCTTATATAGCGGTGAAGGTTCAAGAGAAATTGTTATTTAAGATGCCTTGAGAAAAAGAAGATGAAAGTCTTTGCGAAAACATGGCTAATTACAACAAGTCATTATTCATTTGATGCTTAGCAAATAACAAGGTTCAAGTATAGCAATGTTTCGAAGACAAATCCTTCTTTTATATTTCCTTGAAATTAAATTAAGCATGTTGAAATGGTGAATTTAATTGACTATATATATATATATATAGTTGGCCATACCTTTTTGAGAAAAGATTCATGATTGTTGTGATGTAATAGGCTTATATGTATATCTCTGAGTTAGAAGGCCAACTTGCAACCCTATTTAATGTGATTTGTTGATATAATATAAGAATACAAGGTATAATAGAGCTTTCATATCAATTTGTAAAAGAGTGCTTCCTTAATTGGATTTTGTTTTGGAATGTTGGTTCAATTGATGGAAATAGAGGAGAGCTGTGTTTTTGGATTTATAGAGGAATAGGAAGGCCTCTAGAAGTATTTTTTTTCCTTGGTAAAATTTTGGAAACTTTTTTGGAATTCTTCTAAGACAAAATTGACTAAGTCTTGTGTATCGCATGAAGTTTATTTTCATGTGATACATGGTGTATAGCATGAAGTTTATTTTCATGTGATATAAGGTGTATTGCATGAAAATAATATTGCGATACATGGTGTACCGCCTGAAAATAATCTTCATGTGATACAACTTGTATTGCATGAAGAATTTTTTTGTGCGATACGGGGAAGCTTGTAAAAGTTCACGTGATGCGACGTATCACATGAAGATAAAATCCATGTGATACATTGCCTAATGCAAAGTTTTCACTTTTTCACTAAGAAACTTAAGGAAATTGCGATATGGTGCAAAGTTAAAGATTTTAAGGATGCAATACAAGCACATCAAAGAAAAAGTTATCAAATGAGATAACCCCCATAGGGCCAAATCACCTCGAAAAACATGAAATGAAAGTGGACCATATGATGTTACGATAATTGGCACATGTGGTGCCACATAAGCTTGATAATGTCAGAAGACAAAAAAATGCTTAAGAAACTTCAAATGGCCATAACTTTAGCTATATTTACCCTGGATCTAACCTTAGCTATATTTCACCACAAGTTGTTGACTATTGTTTTCTCTAGAAGCTTAAGCACAGAAAGTCATGGTTAGTGCACTTGGATACAAGGACTAAAAGAAAGGTGAGTAAGATGGTAGAAACATGCTTGTTGGAGATGAATGGGATACAAACATGGGAAACATTGAATATCTTGCCCTTGGGATCATATGATGTGTTGATCGACATGGATTGGTTAGCAACACACAAAGTCAGTTTAGATTGTTGCAATAAAAATTTTGAATGTGTGGATGATGACGAAAACCTTAGAACAATGAAAGGAATTTCAAAGCCTATTTCCATAAGACAAGTCTTAAAATTACAATTGAAAAAATATTTTATGAAAGGCTTCCAAATGTATGTTGTCCATGTGTTCGAGACAACAAAAAATATGTGATCAACAATCAAAGATTATCCAATACTCCAAGAATTAAGGGATATATTTATGGATGACATACCAAGACTGCCTCCTAAACAGGACATTGATTTCTCAATTGATCTCATGATGCCAGGAGTTGTGTCTGTATCTAAAGTTCCTTGTAGGATGAGTACCCCTAAAGTAGTAGAGATAAAGCTACAACTGAAAGAAATGTTAGAGAAACGATATATCAATCCAAGTGTGTCTCCTTGGGGAGAACCAACACTATTTGTGAAGAAAAAGGATGGTACCCTTAGACTATGTATTGATTACACATAGTTCAACAAAATAACTGTAAAGAATAAGTACATGTTGTCACGTATCAATGACTTGTTAACTAAGAGTGACCACCATGTTTTCAAAGATAGACTTAATATTCAGATATCACCAAGTAATAATAAAGGATGAGGACATCGACAATACAACATTCAGAATGAGGTAGGGTCATTATGAGTTCATGGTGGTGCCATTTGGACTCACTAGTGCACCAACCACCTTCTTGTGTTTGATTAATAATATTCTTAGTAAATATCTAGACAAGTTTGTTTTATTCTTTATTGATGATATCCTTGTTTACTCCAAATTAGAAGAGGAACATGAAGAACACCTCAGAATGGTGTTGCAAGTGTTGAGATAGCATCAATTGTATTCTAGTTCAACAAATGTGATTTCTACCAAAACCATATTCACTATTTCAAACATGAAATCTCAAAAGAGGGGATTGAAGTAAACCCAAAAAATATAAAGGAAATCATGGATTGGCCCACTTTGAAGAATGCAATGAAGGTGAGATCGTTCGTGGGGCTAGCATGGTACTACAGAAGATTCATCCAGGGATTCTCCAAGATTGGCCATCTGATAACATCATTATAAAGGAAAGGAGTAAGGTTCATATGGTCCAAAAAGTGCAAAGAAAGTTTTTAGCGGCTAAAGCACCTCCTCACCAACGCGCCAATTATGAAGATTGCAAACCTGAACAAGGATTTCTTGGTGTGCATAAATACCTGCAAGGAAGGACTTGGTGGAATTCTTATGCAAGATGGACATGTGATAAGCTATCAATTCAGGAAGATAAATGAGCATGAGACAAATTATGACATTCACGACCTAGAACTTGTTGCTATAGTTCATGTATTGAAGATGTGGTCTCACTACTTTCTTGGCCATATATTTGTGTTAATGACATATCACAACGGGATGGAATATTTGTTTGATCAACCTCGTCTAAATTCCAATAAATGTACGTGGTTTCCCCTTATCAACAAATATGACTTCGAGATAAATAATATAAAGGGTAAGGAAACATAGTAGCGAGTGCTCTCAACAAGAGCATGCAGGTGATTCACTTGAAAACAATCAACACATGTGAATCTAATTTGAGATCCAAAATAAATGAATCCTTGCACATCAATGACCACTTTATGCACATTAAAGAATGTATGCAATACGAACCTATGGGCCAAAAGTGTGGAGGATATCAAATGATGGAGGATGGGTTGTTGATGTACCAAGACAGGTTGTACATTCCAAACTCCACGTAATTAAAGAGACCCCTCATGGATGAAATTCATAAGAGACCCTATACAAGGCACTCAGGATATCAAAAGTTGATCACAACAATAAAGAAGTTGTATTACTGGCCTAGAATGAAAAAGGAAATTACAGAATACATCGCCTGATGTATTGATTGTCAGCAAGTCAAGGTTGAACACATACACCCTGTAGGTTTACTACAACCAATGCCTATTCTATAATGGAAGTGGGAAACCATATCAATGGATTTTATCACTGGACTGCCAAGGATAGCGAAACAACACGATGCAATAATGGTGGTGGTTGACAAGCTAAACAAAGCTACTCACTTTATCCATGTAAATTCAACCCACAAGGGAATTGATATTGCCAATATTTTAATGCAGGAAATTTTCAGATTACATGGGATGCCGAAAGTAGTCATCTTCGACCAAGAGACAAAGTTTTCTTCAAAAATTTTAAAAACATTGTTTGAAGGAATTGGAACACAACTAGCTTACAGTAATGCCTATCATCCCCAAATGGATGGACAAACATAAAGGACAAACCAATTATTATAAAATATGCTTTGCATGTATGCCATGAATAAACCCACCATATGGGAGGACTACCTACCCTTGGTACATTTTGCTTACAACAATGGTTATAAAGAGTCATTAAATATGAGTCATTTTGAGGCACTCTATGGCAGGAAGTGAAACACCCCAGTCAACGAGGATAATCCAATAGACAAAATTTCACTTGGGCCTGAGATGCTAAGAGAAGTGGAACAAGAGGTGATCAAAATCAACTAGAGGTCAAAGACAACCCAAGACAAACAAAAACCCTATGTGGATAAGAATAGAACTCATAGGGAGTTCAAAGTAAGAAATCATGTATTTCTCGAAGCTACACCGAAAAGGAGTTCTTTGAGAATGGGATCTTGTGCTAAATTGACACCCCGATATTGGACCTTTTGATATTTTGGAAAGAGTGGGACCAGTTGCATACAAGGTTGCATTACGTATTAATGTTAAAGCACATAATGTTTTACATTTCTCTTTGCTTAAAAAGTATATACATGATTCTAATCATATTATTGATTGGAATGTGATACAAGTGGAACCAGAGGGAGAGTTTCGGTGAGAACCTTTGTGTATAAGAGACAAGAAGGAAAAATTGCTCCAGAACCAAGACATCATCCATGTAATGGTGCAATAGAAGCAATTTAGGCCAGATGAAATTGCATGGGAATTGGAGGATGCCATGAGAGCGACATACCCATTTTTGTGCTCAACTAAAAGACAATGTTATAAATAACATAGCACATGTTGATGAAAGCAGTTATGGGAGACATCCTCCAGCTTACAAACCTCTGAGATGTGGAACATAGCAGCTTGTGAAGTCTTTCTCTCAGCTTACAAACCTGAAAGAAAGCCCCTATGAAGGGTTTGTGGTTCCTGTCTGAGACAGATTCAGGAATGTAAAGATGGCCTCCTCCATGACGTGAGAGAGAAGAAATCCAGATGATTGTTCGATGTAAAAGTGATATGTTGAGTTAGGACGTGCCTGTGGCTGAGAACAAGGTGAATGTGGGAAATCCCAAAAGCGTTGGGCACATCATCATGAGAACATAAATGAAGATGATGTGATGGCCTCCTCTGAGCAGCAATAGAGTTGATGAGAAGACTCCAGATGATCCTTCTGTTGGTGGCAGTGGGAAAGCAGATCTGCATAGTAGACGTGCCTGTGGACGAGCGCAGGTGCATGTGTGAAGACCTGGTTCATCTGTGTAATGCAGTGAATCAGGTCCATGGCATCCCTATGGATGTGCCCCTAGTGGATGAGCACTAGTGGGTGTATCAGATCCTTTGCTATATGTTGTTCAAGAGTCAAACCTACCTGTAACCCTAGTTATTGTGTAAATGGTACAGGTCGGCCCTATCTTATTGTGTCTAAAGATAAACTGTAAAAGATAATTAATAGTAATAGTAATAGTAATTGTTATAATAATAAATAATTAATATGTCTAAGTGAGGTCGGCCCTATTGTGCCAATGGACACTTTAGTTGACAGGACAAGTCTAATATAAGTAAGATGAAATCTTTCATTGTAGACACACAGACACACTTGTGAGTTTTGGAAATTTCAGCAAGTACACTTCTTGGTCAAAGTTGCACACCTCTCTTGGGCGCTAGAGTTCTAGGGTTTTGTGCGCCCTCTTGTGTGCTAGGATATTCTTGGTGGTGAAAAGGTATTTCTCTTGAAGAGTATAGCAAGGGATTTGGCTGGGTTTTCTCCCTTGTTTGAGAAGGGTTTCCCAAGATATATCTTGTGTTCTTGTGCATGGTGCTTCTTCATGTGATCTTGGTTGTTGCAGCATTTATAGTTATGGTTAATTGTTAAAATGGAATGAACTTCATGCTTAACCTAATGCTATGAAAAATCAACAACACCGGGGATGGTGTTCCTTCAAGGGGAGGGGATTGTAACATCCCCATTTTGACCCCCTGTTTAATTTGTAATTAATGGTGTTTAGTGTTTTTTAGGATAGCATGAATATGTTGTTAGCATTTTGTTATAGTGACAGGTTGATTTGGATAAATCAAAGACAATGTAAATGTATCTTTATTTTAATTAATGAAAAATGCTAGTAGTTGACTGAGGGAATGAGCATCTACATAGATCATGATAACACAAGTGGGGAATGGTTAGAAAATCTTGAGGATTCACCTTGTAAATAATTCCAAGCCACCTTGGCCAAGACTATTTTGCTAATATTTGAATTTGAAAAAAAATTCACTCATTTTCCCTCCAGTACAAATCATTTAATGAGAAAATATGGTTTTTTGAAATGTCTCCTTCCCATAATTATGGAAGCATGGGATGGTGGTTTAAAATTCCTCCTAAAAAAATGCACAGAGTGGGCAAGATTACCCACCTAAAAATTCGTGAATGACCATACCTGAACTGCATGAGGAAAAGAAGCAAGATCACAAATTTTTGGGTAGAAAGGAAACAAAGGTGCACGAGTGGGAGGGGAACGAGCTTAGGCATGCAGAGGAGAGCCATGCATGAGCTAGTCATTGCATGTGAAATTTGAGCTCATAAGCCTTGGATTGAGACCTTGGATGGGCGTGGGGAGGTTCCTTGAACTCGCTAAGAATGAGGGTTATGATTTGGCGTTGAGCTAGGTGTGCACGATAAGCCAAAGAAAAGGGAGTCATCGAGGGACTGTATAGCAGTGAAGGGATTCAATCTGGTGTTATGAAAGCTAGTAGAGGAGAGCTTGGAGATCGTGGAGGCCCTACACATAGTGAGGAAGGTATTCCTTGCTAAACTTATACCTATGAAATAATTTTCCATTTGACCATCAATTTTTTATTGTTGTTGAATTTGGCCTTCTGGTATCATGGTCTGGCTAGATGGTGGCCAATTGTAAATAACGCCAATGCAAATGAGACTATGGTTGGGTGGATGTACTATACCTAGGGAGGTACCCAATGGGAATGGGGTTATGTATTATTAGTGAAGACCATTCAATGTAAGGTGGACTAGGTCCACCATAGTATTAAATAAGGTCCACTATGGTAGTTAGAGATAATAAATATGCTTTCTAGAAAATTCATTCTCTAGAATGTTCCTAGAAGATAGAGAATGCTATATAAAGAAGTGTAAGCAATGTATTGAAGCATGGTGAAGAATATTGTTATTGTACAAGCAAGTATTGCTTGAGGAGTGTTATCCTTCCATAAGGATTAATATATGGTGTTACCCTACCTCAAGGGTTTTGTCTACATTCTTGTGTTCATTGTTTGATTGAATGGTTTGGTTTATTCTTGGGTATTTGTGAAGATATATTTGCAGATCTATTGAGGTATATAACAATTGGTATCAGAGCTCTTTCCTTTGGCCGAAGAAGAGAAGATTTTTTTTTCATTTTGCAGATATTTTTTTAAAGGGAAAAAAGGGGGCGACGCACTTTGAACTCGGTTATGAAACTTTATGCTCATAATTTTCATAAAGTAATTGGATAATTGGATTCCTCTCGGAAAAATACCCAATTTCAAAAAACAAAATCAGCCGAAAAGGATTCCAGGAAGTAAAGTTATGAGCATTTTAAATTCGACAGTTTTTCAGGGTTTTCCGGAAAAAGCCACACGATTTGCACAGTAAGCTATTTGATAAACCCTAGTTTTTGCAGAAAATTTCTTCCAAGAATAATATATTTTACTGGAAAGGATGATGGTGTTAGTATTGAAGAATATATAAAATCTATAAAGTCATTATGGGGAAACCTATGGCGAGATAGGGTATGGTTGAATTTAAGGCATGATGTTAGGGTATGGTGGTATGAAGTTCAATCTGAAGAGATTCATGCACTTTCAGACCAAGAATATGAAAAATTATTTTTAGACAAGTGATCTCATATGAAGTGTAAGGATAAAGAATGCACCAAAGGTTTACTTTCAGATGAAAATTATATATTATAGGTTCTGAAATGTATTCAAAAAGAAAATATCATTGTTTCTATTAACCCCAGTTGCAGGCATAATTTTATCGATGTTTAGTTGGTTAATAGATTGCAATTTGCTGCAAAGAATATTTAAAGCACACGGGTTGAAGGTGAAAATATTCAAATTTTTAAAGATTTGAAGATCACAATGGACAAATATTGTTGCATTCTGATTTTCATACTATAGATATGGCTAATGTGGATATTGTTTTGGGATATCCTTAGATGGACTCAGTTGGTATAGTTAATCTTAATGTGCAAAATAAGTTTCTAAAGCTTTGGTACAAGAAAATAAAATCACATTGCAGGATGTATCTCTTAGTAAGACAGAAGGGCCCACAACAACAAGCAAATAAGTTATTGTAGAGCCCGAAGATGAATCAGACGTAGAATATACAGAAGTAGATGAAGCAAAGCCACGAGAAGGACACAATAAAGAAGCCAAGGAGTACATTGACTCCAAGGGGCACCAGGTGGCAGAATTGAAGAAAAAGGGATAGATTCCTATAGTTGTTGCATATTGCCATCCACATCATATTTAGACACAACAATCATCAAGAAAAGGGTGTGAGAATAAACACACTTATGCACCAGCAGGGAACCAACAAGACACCAAATCAAGAGGTGCATGGAGGCCTACCAACACTACATGAAGACATTAAGATAAAGAAACAATCCCATGGCAACACTGACACAATGCAGAGCAAGATCAGGGTGGTAAGACAATAGTTGTACATCATGTTCGGCTTCCATTAGGATGGATGGATGGTCATACTTGGTACCAATTGGCTACAATTCTTAGCCAGTCATATTGTATGGTCTCTTCTCATGTTTCAGAGACGAAAAATTCTTAAGGGGGGTGGAATGTCCTATACCTAGGGAGGTAATATGGGAGGTACCCAATGGGAATGAGATTATATATTATCAGTGGAGGCCATTCAATGTAAGGTGGACTAGCTCCACCATAGTATTAAATAAGTCCCACTATGGTAATTAGAATAATAACTATGATTTCTAGAAGATTCCTTATCTAGAATGTTCCTAGAAGATATAGACTGTTATATAAAGAAGTGTAAACAATGTATTGAAGCATGGCAAAGAATATTGTTATTGTACAAGAAAGTATTGTTTGAGGAGTGTTATACTTCCATAAGGATTAATATATGGTGTTACCCTACCTCAAGGGTTTTGTCTACATTCTTGTGTTCAGTGTTTTATTGAATGGTTTGGTTTATTCTTGATTATTTGTGAATATATATTTGCAAATCTATTGAGGTATATAATAGTGGAAAAGTGCTCACCCTCAGTCAGATTTTTGAGTTGTCTACAAAATTCAAATAAGTGTTTATACATTGTTGTGAAATTTGTTTACAGTGCATATTATTTTAAGAATTATAAATGCACAGTCAATGAGGAAGTCATGTGGAAAGTTCTAGAAAGAAAAACTTAAAAAGGATAATTGAAATTTTCAATTGTTGCTTCAAGAATTTCAAATAAGTTTTGTCGTGTATGTTGTTATAAGTTTTCTCTTAGAATAGAGGCCTTTTTGAATGTCTTTGGTAAATATGTGATGTATAGAATATGGACTGAATCACCTTCTAGATGCATACATTCTCACGTAACTTCATTGCTTAGCATGTGTGTTCAAGCCAATGCAAGTTATCTCTGGTTAGTGCGGTATGATAATGGTTCTTGTTGGAGGCATGATGTTATAAGTAGCTAGACGCTTAGTTGAGAATCAATTAGGAATTGGCAACTTATAGTCCTAGCAACCTTTTTTCCTATTTGACCTCATGTATTCTAACTTGTGCAATCATTATCTTGGTTGTTTTGATGGGATGCCTTGCATTCGATTTATTAAACTCACGAGAGTAAATTCTATCTAGTTTACTTGGGATGAAATTCTTGTGTAAAGGATTGAATGAATTGAAATGATAAAGCATGGATGAGTGTTAATTTCTCGTATGTGGCCTTTTGCATCTAGTGTATCACAATGAAGAATGTTGCTTTCTCCCTCGGTCCCTTAAAATACTTGATTTTGTTTTAGACTAAGATTTGTCTTGGAAAGATTTTTATGGTTGATTGGCATGTGAAGTTCCTCTTATTCTGATAATTATTATGAGGGTTGTGTTCTCATTTTGTGTTCTACATCTATTTATATATTTATGAGGCTAATGCCAAGTAGGATGCTACTGTAAACAAGTATATTAAATGATGCATTGATTTAGTGGTATATATGCATTGATGAAGTTGATGCCAAACATTATAATAGATTAAATTAAGCATGTTGAAATGGTACATTTA